>QANX01004787.1:0-13752 GCA_003254975.1 Ochetophila trinervis
AAAAGCAAAGCACGCTAATATATTTTTTTTTTGATGAAAACAAAGCACACTAATATGATATCCGAAGGAAGTGTCAAAGAAAGATGATTAAAGTACAAACTAGTAGAAGTCTAGAAGATGATAACGATTTCTTAGCAACTAAGTCAGCTATTTTATTTGGCATTCCAACTAAAAGTCAACAACTCACTTCTTTTTTTTTATTTCATCAAAAAAAAAAAAAGAAACTCACTTTTTTATATTAAAAATTCAGTGTAAAAAGTTCATTCGGCCATTAATGCCAATTTTTTAAAAGTCAATTTTTTTTAAAATATGAAGTGCATGAAAAAATAAAGAATGTCATGCAATAAACAAATATATTATTTTGAATAAATTAAAGAGAGGTTAAAGAATTGTTTATTCTTTTTATAATGTTGCAAAAATATAAATTCCAATTTTTGCATTCTTTTTAAAAAAAATGGAAAGAAATAATAAGTTTTTAACGAAGAAAATACTGTTTTCCCACATGATCAATAGTTCTGGACCACATACAAAGGAATAGCTCTTATCGTTTACTGAAAAACAAGGCTTTGGTTTCAGCAAAAAAAAAACACAAGGTTTGGGAACCTTCTGGAAGTTTGTCATTTTCTATGGGGCTTATCTGAATATGGATTGGGCTTTCCTTTCCATTACATCATGGGCTCTGTAAATCCTGTCTATCTGGGTTTTGGGCAAACCCTACTATATTCAATTCCATGAATATTTGATGATCCATATTATAAATTTAAAATAAACTATTTGGAATAATATATTATCTAACAACCACAATATTATTGACTTAACATTACAAAACCTTTAAAATAATGCAAATTGCATTGAGCATATTGATTGTCAAACAAAAGGAGTTGAGAATAGAAACTGAAGGACAACACATCTTATAGCTGTTAGGGGTGTGCATCGGTTACGATCCGATCTATTTTGGAAATAACTAATCCGATCCAATTAGTGATCGGTTTTTTTTTTTTCGATCCGATCTATATATTAAATCCAATCAAATCCAATTAGTAATTAGATTAGATTTGTTTGGTTAATCGGTTTCGCTTCAACTTTTATTTAATATTTTTATACTTTTTAAAATTTAATTTTTGAGCTTTTTTACTTTGAATATTTAACATTTGAGCTATTTTTTGTATCAAAATTTGTTGTGCTTAAATTTTGTTTAAAAAATTATGTTTTTTTTTTCAAAACCTAACACATAAATGATTAAAAAAATAACATGACAAATAAATATATTAAACTAAAAGAAAACAAAACAAAATTACTACACTAATATAATAATCGAATAATCCAACTCTAAATTTAAGTTAATATAACAAAGCCTACATACCAATAATATTAAACTAATTTTTATATATTTTGTAAAAAAAATAAAGTGGTTTGGTCGGTTTTTAACATCCCGAACCAACCTTCGGTTTTTTATTTTTCAAAACTGATCCAATCAAATTACACTAAAATAACCGATCCAAATGTATTAAATTGGATTAAATCGGTTGTTTTAATCAGTTAGCCATTTTTTTTGCACACCCCTAACAGTTGTGTCTCCATAATTCCATTACAAAATGTAATAAATATCTCAAACTTTTAGCAAATTATCATTATCAATTTTTTTAGTTATTAGAATCTAATGAGTAATTTTACACATCACAACAATTTAGAAATTAATTCGTTAAAATAAATAAACCCCACATATCTTTAACTTAAAAGTTAAAAAATATCAAAATATCTTCATTTTGTAAAAAAATAAAATTATAATATATAATACTATGTTATTACCAAAAATAAAAATAAAAATAAAAATAAATACAATATTATGTACAAAAGTTTGACGAGTATCATCAGCATGATAATCCTCATGACATAATTTCCTTGTGCTGTTATAAATAAAAAAATTAAAAAATGACAGTCAAAATTTAGATTTGAAAGTCAACCATTCCAACACTAAGGTTTGGCAGCCTTTTTTTAGGAAGAAGAAAGAAGCCTTTGTTACCTTTTTTTCATGTTAAAAAGCCTTTGTTACCTCAACTTTTAAAGAATAGCCAAATAGATAATGAAAGCTTAGCTTAAGGGAGGGACTTATCCAGGAACTTTCATCATTTTCCATGTTCAAATTATTTGGCTTTTTTTTTCTGTTTTTTTTTTTTTTTTTCCGACGGCTGTGTCTGAATCTTGGAAGCCATAAAAGCTTAAGACCAAGTCAAAGTTATCCTCCTCATTATCCTTATCACACAGCTTCCCAGTCAAATCCAAATGTTACCTGAACTTCTTTACGCAAGTCAAACTTCACAGCTTTCACAATACAAAAGAAAAACAAAAGCACTTTTTATCAAAAAAAAGAAAAGAAAAACAAAAGCACTTTAATGTATAAAAACAAAAACGAAACAGTCTCCTCCGCGTTTNATATATATATATATATATATATATGTTATAGCGATTTTTCGTTCATCGGTTGAGCTCTTTAAATCCAGCAAAATGGGAGAAGAAAATTGGTTAAAGGAGCGCTGGTGTGGCGATTTTAGTCTTTATTAATCTTATATAGTTCAACATTGCTGATTTTTATTATAAAACTGTTACAATTATATTAGCAACAATTTTAATTCCATTAATAATTTAGTACTTTTATCTTTATACTTTTATCATGGGATGTAATTAGACAATAATTTATAAATTATAATTTTTTATTTTTATTATACAAAATAAATTACAGTTGTGTTATTTGTATAATTGGAAAATAAAGAAAGCAATGAATAACTATACACAAAAATATATATATGTTGTGGCGGTTTTTCTTTCATCGGTAGAGCTCCTTGAATCCTGCAAAATCAGAGGAGAAAATTGGTTAGAGGGGCGCCGGTGTGGTGGACAGCGTTCCCTCTCCAATGCTTAAGTCAGTGCTTGAACTCTTGGACAAATATATGTCAGCGAAAATAATGTAAAACTAGTGAAAAATGGTGGAAATAGGGGAAGAAAATGGTGAAGAAAGAGGAAAAATGGTGAAAAATGGGGGCTGGCCAGTTTTTGGTGTTTTGGGAAGATGATGAACAGTAACTCAGCTTTTTTCTTGAATAATGGTAAAAAAAAAAAAAAGGTTAAATCAAGGGTCAAAAGTTAAGATTCAAACCAAAATGGTCTCCAAAAATGAGGAAAAAATGGGGCTGCCGAAAGTTTTTGGGGAAAAGGATTGGGAAAGGCTTTTTTGTGAGGGTGATGGGGGTATGTAGCTCTCGGGCTGCGTGCGGCTGGCTCCAAAAAATCCATACTCTCTTTTTATTATTTTCTATTTATTTGGATATCAATGGTTCAGATTTGTCCCTTAAAAAATCTTATTTTCCATATGGGTGACAAGTGCCAAGGCTTTATGTGTTTATGGGCTTAAAACATTGTAGTTCCATGGCCCACAACAATTTTTGGACATCTGATGGTCTTAGTGATGACTAAAGGGGATGGGCCTACATATGGGTGGAAAAACTCCACAACAATAGCCTCCAAACTGATGTAATCTTTCAGATTGAATCAATTTAAGAGATACAAAATACCTGTTTACCGGCCACATGCGAGAATTTCAAGAATTTAAGGCAAGCTCAGGAAGCGGTCGGCTTTTGGTCGAATCCGAGCCCAGCTGGGGAGCGACCAGCTCCGGGGGTACTCAGCCCCCAGGTCAAATTTGAGCAATCCAGCTCTTAGTCGATTCGAGCCCAGCTCGAGGAGCATTCAGCTTTTGGGGTACTTAGCTCATCTGGTCGAGTCTGAGCTAAGCCCAGAGAGCATCCAACTCCTGGTTGATCCGAGCCCAGCTCGAGGACCATTCAACTTTTGGGGTACTTAGTCCTTCTGGTCGGATCTAAGCTACACTCAGAAAGCATCCAGCTCCTGGTAGAATCCAAGCCCAGCTCTAGTAGCATTCAACCTCTTGGGTACTCAGCCCCCTAGTCGAATTTGAGCTACGCTAAAAAAGCTTCCAGCTCCTAGTCGATCCGAGCCCAACTCAGGGAGCATTCAGCCTCTGAGGCACTCAGCCTCTTTGCTGTTTTAGCTTCCGGCTCCTAGTCGATCTAAGCCCAGCTTGAGGAGCCTTCATCTTATGGGGGATTTTAGCCCCCTGGTTGTTCTGAGACTAGCTCAGGTAGCTTCCATCTTCTGGTCGATCCAAGCCCAACTTGGGGAGCTTTCAGCCTCTGAAGCATTCAACTTCCTGGCTATTCTAGCTTCCAACTCCTGGTCAGCCCAGCTTGGGGAGCTTTCAGCTTTTGGGGGGTTTTAGCTTCCTGGCTGTTCTAGCTTCCAGCTCTTGGTCGCTCGAAGCTCAACTTAGGGAGCGTTCCACCTCTGAGGCGCTCAGCCTCCTGGCTGTTTTAGCTTCCAACTCCCGGTTGATCCAAGCCCAGCTTGGGGAGCGTTCAGCCTCTGAGGCGCTCAGCCTCCTGGCTGGTCGTTCTAGCTTCCAGCTCCTGGTCGATCCAAGCCCAGCTTAGGGAGCCTTCAGCTTTTGGGGGGTTTTAGCTTCCTGACTGTTCTAGCTTCCAACTCCTGATCGATTCCAAGCCCGGCTTAAGGAGCGTTCAGCCTCTGAGGCGCTCAGCCTCCTGGCTATTCTAGGTTCCAGCTCCTGATCGATCCAAGCCTAGCTTTGAGAGCCTTCAGCCTCTGAGGCGCTCATCCTCATGGCTTGTCATTCTAGCTTCCAGCTCCTAGTCGATTCAAGCCCAGTTTGGGGAGCCTTCAGCTTCTGGGGGGGTTTTAGTTCCTTGGTCGTTCTGAGACTAGCTCAGGTAGCTTCCGGCTCCTGATCGATCCAAGCCCAGCTTGGGGAGCATTCAGCCTCTGGGGGACCTAGCTCCCTAAAAAACTAGTATGATCTCATAACTTTGAAAGTTCATAATTTTTCATCGGTAAATCTAATTTTCGCGTGCCGCCTGTCAACAGACTAGTATCGATAAGCTCTATGCTATGGTATCCAAGTCAAACTTAAATTCTAATCCTATAAAAAGTCAACTCTTGGGTACTCTTCCGATTGAGCTTGGTCAACACTACCAAAATTGAGATACTAAGGGTCGGGTTGTTACATGGGCGGAGGCCATGAAACTGTGTCGAAGCTGGGATCTGGCCGAAACTGGGTCCTAGGTGGAGGCCACGAAACTGGGCCGAAGCTGGGATCTATATTTAGCTTGTGCACCATCATCTCCGGGTTTTTTCCATGCATATCCTTGTGGGACCAAGCAAAAACGTTTGAATTGGCTTTTAAGAACTTTACAAGCGCTTCCTTTAGCTTCAATGAAAGCATTGTGCCAATTCTCGTGGTTCTCATTGGGTCCTTTGGGTCTTGCATGCTTGTGAGTTCCTCCACTGGTTCTCCTCAAAGCATCCCTTGCCTCCTGTCATCCACCTTTCTGTCTAGAAGCTCCTTATTAGCCGACTAGACCTCTATCATCAATAAATCTTCAATTACAGCCTCCATGCCAACTTTAGGAGCTGGCAAAGCATTTTTTTCGCTGGTCTTAGGTGGTGCTGGTGAAGTAGTTCTTTTGAGATGTGGTTCAGAGCATTTTTGCTCGGAGGACATTGTTCGGATTAGGTGATTAAGCCTCTCGAGACGCGGCTAGGGACATTTTTGCCCGGAGGTCGAAAAGATGTGCAATGTCTCAACATAGGCATCCTTCTCACGAAAAGCTGTGGCATAGCATTGCCTGGATTTGTATTGGTCTCCCCACACCAAGCCGACGCCCCCTCCTTCGGTTGGAAACTTAATCATCAAATGGTAGGTCAATGTTGCTGTTCTCAGGACGTTAAAAGTTGGTCCTCCTAACGTCGCACCTTCTGCTACCTCCACCTCAGTTCAAGTTCCTCCTGGTCTGAATGATCTATTCTGCAGAGATTTGTTTATGGGTTTTTATTAACAATTCCGAGAATGTTCAGGGTGGTTTCTTAGCTATTGTCCTTATGAAGTCCTCGTCATGAAATCCATCATGCGCGATCCTCAGTGCAGCCCTCTATTTGCATCATCATGTCTGTAAACCTCTGGACAGATGCCTTCAAAAACTCATTTTCCCCTTGCACTATGGATGACAAGTGGGAGGACAGCTTTTTCACTAGCCTGACTCCTATGAATTGCGCCATAAAAGCGCTCTCCAGCTGGCTGAAAGAATTAATTGAGCCGGGGCATCAGTGAATTAGGTTCGTGCTATCCCTCCGAAAGTTAAAGGAAAAGCCAGGCATTTGATGGTGTCTTTAGCAGCTTCGAATTCCATCCACACCTTATAGGCTCCTATGTGCTCCGCTGGGTCCCCCCTGCCTTCATACCTTCCCCTACTTGGCATTTTAAAGTCCTTGGGGAGCCCAGCCCGACGTATCCTTATCCTAAATGGTGAGGTCTCTTGCCCTGGCCCAGGTGCATAGGCATAGGGTTGTGGGTGTAAGACTTTATACTGCTGTTCGCTACGGAACCTTATGTTCGCCTTATCCTCCGATCTCCTTCTCTCAGCTTCGAACCTTTGCGCCTCTTCAGCTTCCAACCTCCTCTTCCCAATTTCGAATTTCTATCTTTTTTCAGCCTTAATTTTTTGCTTCTTTTCAACTTGGATGCTTTGTCTCTCCTCAGCTCGGATCCTCTGCCTCTCCTCAGCTTGGACAAGCGCTCCATCTTTTTCCAACTCGGCTCGTTTCTATGTTCACCCTGAGACTGCACGATCAATTGCTGAGGTCTAGGATAAAGCATTGCTCACCGATCTCATCCAGAAGCTGCCTCACTCGTCTCCTGGCTGCCAACGTGCCGGGGATTGATAGTTTTGTGCAGAGCTTCTCTTGGTCTTGCCTGGAGGTGGCTTTGGGTAAACCTTCAATGGTCCAGAATTTCATTAGTTGTGTCGGTGTAAGTCTCTGACTTGAGTTCCCAGCTCCTCCTCCTGTATTCCCCCATCTCCACGGTTCGAGAGTTAACACGGAGTCGTGGAGAGTCTATTAGAGCTGTACTCTTTCTGGTCTGGGAAAAAGGTTCACAATTGGTTTGTTGATGGTGTTCAAGCAAATTTATGATCTGGTCCATCTGATTCTCCAGGTTAGATATCCAAGCTTGATCTGAGCATGGGGCTACCCTTTTTTCACTCCGCCTTTAAGCTGGGGGCAGTTGTTGTGAAGGTAGTGTTGTTGGTTCAACTGCCGGGCTTGGAATTTCTCGGTTCGGAACAAAGTTGGTCCTAATAGGTCGCTTGCCTCTAGCTTCTCTGTTGGACGATTTAGCTCATTCTAGTGTGTCTTATTGCTCCATGTAGGTATCCAGCATTTTCTTAAAGCTTTGCTCCGGCTTAATTCGGCTGCAAGGTGGCGGGTCTCTCCGGTGTTGGAGCTTGAAAACTCCTCAAACATCTAAAATTGAGCAGGTCTTTCAGCAACTGGGACTTGGCAACTTTCTGGAAACGATCTCCTCTGAAATTTTAGGTGCTTCCGGCGCTGAACTGAGGCAACTCGTCAAGCAGTGGAATTTCAGCAGGACTCTCTTTCAAAGTTTTCGGTTTGTCAGGAGCTGGAGATTGGCAAGCAGTTGAAGCTTGGGACTTAGGCTAAGGCTCGGGCCTGGGCGGAAGCTTCGAGACCAAGGCTGAAGCTGGGACTTGAGCGGAAGCCGCGGGACTGAGGCTGGAGTTGGGGCCTATGCGGAAGCCGCGGGACCGAGGCTGAAGTTGGGACCTGGGCGAAAGCTACGAGACTGAGGTTGAAGCTCGGGTCTAAGCGAAAGCTATGGGGTCAAGGCTGAAGCTGGAGCCTGAGTGAAAGCCTCGGGACCGAGGCTAAAGCTGGGACCTAGGCGGAAGCTATGGGACCGAGGCTAAAACTGGGACCTAGGCGGAAGCTACGGGACCTGCACGGAAGCTGCAGGACGGAGGCTGAAGATGGGGCCTGAGCAAAAGCCACACAGGACCAAGGTTGAAGCTGGGGCTTGAGTGGAAGCTACGGGACCGAGGCTGAAGTTGGGACCTTGGTGGAAGCCACACGGGACTGAGGCTGAAGCTGGGGCCTATGCAGAAGCCACGAGACCAAGGCTGAAGCTAGGGCCTGAGAGGAAGCCACGGGATAGAGGTTGAAGTTGGGGCCTGGGCAGAAGCCAAACGAGACCGAGGCTGAAGCCAGGGCTTGAGCGGAAGCTACGGAACCGAGGCTGAAGCTGGGACCTAGGCGGAAGCCACACGGGACCGAGGCTGAAGCTGGGGCCTAAGCGGAAGCTGCGGGACTGGGGCTGAAGCTGGGGCCTGAGCTTAAAAGGGCCTGAGCATAAGCCACGGGACTGGGCTGAAGCTCTACTGAGGTGGCTTGAACCTCCGTCAAGCTCCTCGAACCTGCCGCTCCAAATGGGTGTCTGGCATCTTGCTTCAGGTTCTGGTCCGGCTCGGTTCGGTTAGGTTTAGCTAAGTTCTGCTTCAGCTCAGCTCAATTAGGTTCAGCTTCAGCTATGCTTGGTTCAGTTAGGTTTAGCGAGGTTTTGCTTCAGCTCGTCCAGGACCTGAGCTTCGGTTCCCGCTGTCTGTCTAGGTGCTAAGGTGAATTTTTTTTTGTTTTCCTTTCTGTTCTCTGTTGTTTTCCTTTCTTTTCTCTTTTCTTTTATTTTTATTTTTTTTGCTTTTCTTTTCTTTTCAGCCAAACATCACCAATAATGGACCAAAACAAGGCCAACCAGCAAACTGAAAGCTATATGAAAACCCACAAATCTCAAGCACAAACCACAAGCAAAAACAAACACAAACACAAAAACCAACTTTCATCACAAGCTTACTCAACCCGAAGCGAAGCTCTTGAAAACAAGAAATAAGAACAAAGAAACCACAACCGGTTAGTCAGGAACAAAAATGGAAAATTTTTAGAAATGAAAAATAACCACAAACATGAAATAAAAAATGAAAACAAATGTTCTCACAGATGGTGCCAAAATGTTGTGGCGATTTTTCGTTCATTGGTTAAGCTCCTTGAATCCTGTAAAATGGGAGGAGAAAATAGGTTAGAGGGGCACCGGTGTGGTTGCCGGCGTTCCCCTTCCAATGCCTATGTCAGTGGTTGAACTCATGGACAAATATATGTCACCGAAAATAATGTAAAAATAGTGAAAAATGGTGGAAAAAGGGGAAAAATTGTGAAGAATTGGGGCTGGCTGGTTTTTGGTGTTTTGGGAAGGTGATGAACAGTAACTTAACTTTTTTCTTGAATAATGGTCAAAAAAAGGGTTAAATCAAGGGTCAAAAGTCAAGATTGAGACCAAAATGGTCTCCAAAAATGAGGAAAAAAGGGGGCTGCTGAAGGTTTTTGGGAAAAAGGAGAGGGAAAGGATTTTTTGGAGGGTGATGGGGGTAGGTAGCTTTTGGGCTGCGTGCGACTAGCTCCAAAAAATCCCTCCTCTCTTTCCATTATTTTCTATTTATTTGGACATCAATGGTTCAGATTTGTCTCTCAAAAAACCCTATTTTCTAGATGGGTGACAAGTGTCAAAGCTTTATGTGTTTATAGGCTTAAAATATTGTAGTTTTATGGCCCACAATAATTTTTGGACATCTGATGGTCTTGGTGATGACTAAAGAGATGGACCTACATGTGGATGGAAAACTCCATAACAATATAATTTAAAAAAATGCATGACAAAAATATAAAATAAAATATTTTGAAAACCACGTGCAACGCACGGGAAAAAACTAGTATATATCTTATATATTATAAAAGACAATGGGGAGCCAAATGGGTTTCTGTCTTTTTTCATCATCCATAGTTTTTTTTTTCTCTACATAGCAAAAAGGAAATTATTGTTATCAATGCAAGTTGGGATGGATGGTTGGGCATCTTTTCCCTTTAAGCAAGGTCTCGAGTTCGAGTTTTGTGGATGAAATAAATTCATTGTTGTTAATTTTTTTCATTTATATATAATAATTTTCTCACACATTTTAATTCTCTTCATTTCTATTTTCTACTCCATTAATCAAATATTCGAAAAAGAGGAAGATAGATCACTCATATGGTAAGAAAATATTCCTTTTTTTTTTCTTGATCAATTTGTTTGGGCATTTATGGGTTTGTTTCACATTTGAAGCAGAGCAAATGTGCAATATTTTTTGTTTTTTTCTCTCTCAGTTTTTTAAATCTTATTTTTCTTTTTGCCTTTTATTTTAAAATGTGCAATATATTTTTTTTATCTCTCAGTTTTTTAAATCTTATTTTTTTTTGCCTTTTTATTTTATGAAAATCCCAACTTTTTCGATTAAAGATTTTTTTGTTATGTGTTTTCTAATTGTTTGTGATAATACAGTTGAAACGATATACTATCGTTCAAGCAACAAAATTGAGGGGCTGTTTCAGTACAAAAAGAGTATTGGAGGAAGAAAACAAACAATTTTAGATTTGTATGAGAAAAAAATAATTTTTCTTTTATTCCATTGGTTGATCTGCAATCTGCTGAGGAAAAGACAAAATATATATACATCCTATAGATACGATTCCAAATTTTCTAGGTTTTGTCGATTTGATAAGTTTTTCTTTCATTTTATTTATTTATTCTTATTATTGTTTAATGTGATGGGCTATTATGCTACGTATTCAATTTGGATCAAAATATTTTTTGTCTTGCTAGAGAAGAACAAGAAATCAAAGAAATAATATTGATCATCGTCTGAAATGAAATAATAAAATTGAGAAAACAATCTGGATCTAAGAAGTTTTCAAGTAAATACTGGTTGCTATTTTCTTTTTTGTTTTAAAGTGTTTTTAATAGTATATTTTACTATATCTTTACATCTATTTACAAAGAAAGAAAAAAAAACATCTCTCTCTACATATGTTTGTGATGGTCTTAGAGAAAAATTATCACAAGTAAATGTCTAATTTTGTTTTTTCTCTTTTGCTATGTGTTGGATTCGAAGACTTAGCTTTTGGAAAAAAAGTTTCATCTTTGACAAACTCATATATGAGAGATGTAGAATATATATTATCTTTTTGTTTTTTATTCTCTTTCTTTTCGATCTTTTTTTTTAGGTTTTTCTTTTTTTACTAGCTATTTTTTTTTCTAAATGGTGCAATGTTTTAATATTTACTACGATTGGAGTTTATCTATTTGATTTGGCTATACTAACAAGCTACAAATGAACTATAACACAAAGTTTTATGTCTGAAATAGGAAAATGAAAGGCTGAGAAAATAAAGAGTTTGACTTTCTTTCCTGATATTATTATGATTTATCTTTACTTCCTTTGATCTTCTTAAAAATACTTTTCAGTATTAAAATTATAATAGCAATGGATTTTTTTATGTGTTATTTTAACGAAAATTGTAAAAATAAAAAGTTAAGTTAAAAATGATAAACTATAAATTTTTTGAATTCTTGTGAATTTTGTAGTTTTGACAATGATATTTTGTCTCGCTTAGTATTTTTTTTCTTTTTTCATTCTAACATTTTGTCTGTGACCAAAAAGAGCTATAGCCCATGCTATAGTTCAGTTTATAATTTCTTTTTGTTATTGTTATATTAAATTACATATTGGCTGATTTGCTTAATTTAATTTTGAATAAATAAATCATGTGATTTTATAGTTAGATGTTTATATTGACAATTAATATATACTATATTTAAGAATTGAACATAAACATGTGTGGACATTGAATGTTTTATTTGTTTCTTTGTTTATTGTTTCATTCTGGTGAATTTTTCCTCAAGTAAAATGAGAAATTTTAATTTGACAGGTGTCTTGATGCTGGAACTTATATGCTAAGACAAAGACAGGTGGAAGCCTTGATGCCTCCATCAGGAATGAGCAATTGTTGAACCATAGTGCAAATAACGGTTTGAGAATTGCTTTTAATTTTTGCGGTGTGCTTAATTGTATTATATTCTTTTAAAATAACCAATTATGTTTCATTTTTTCTATAAATTAGTTCTTAGAGTAAAAAGCATATGTAAAGCTGCAGGTAGAATATGTGAGAAATTAACTGTTAGATGGTGGTGGAGTTTGTCTTGTAACTGGGATCTAACAAGCTGTAAGAATTTTAGTTATATATATTCTTGCATCTTTCATGGCCAAATGTATTAATTGATTTGATTTGAAAATTTAATTGATCTACTGAAGCTTTTTCCAACAAATTAACTCATCAATTAATCACCATATTGTAATAATAAGCATCGATTTTTTCCAATATTTTTGGCTGTGTTATGATATCAAAGACACTGAAGGCGAAACATCCAAATTACATGCTGATTTATTCCTTGTGATGATTGTTAGATAAACTCTCTTAATTTATATGTAACTAGCTTTAAAAGTTATAAAGTTTTGATTGACAAAATAAGATAGACAAATCATTTTAGTAAATTGATCTTGTTTAACAGTTAAATAAGATCATGTCTAATGGATAGAAAGTGATGCGATATAAAATGTATTTTATAATATTGAATTTTATATTAAAATATTAAGATTTAACAATGAAACAATTTATATTGCAATTTTAAATGATACATTCTGTAACCTAAAAATAATTATTTTTTTTTCTAGAAACTTAATTTTACAAAATGATTTTTTTTCAAAAACGTAATTTTATAAAGATAATTTATTCTATTATAATTTTCTACAGCAATTTAATCAAACTATAATTAATGCTTTTGATTCAAAATTATAAAATATAAATATACAAAGTTATTAAAAAATTTAAAATATGCATAAAAATTATATATAATTTATATGTACAAATATATGTGTGTAACATATGCATAAAAATCTAGTATATATGTATAATTATCAAATCTATGCATAATGTTTTAATGAACTATATATATTAGACGCACACATAGAAAATAAGAGCATCCAGCTTAATGGGTATTAAGAGAATTAATATTTTTTTTTAAATATCATATAGACCCAGTTGTTTATCTCTGTAGGATAATAAATTTTATAGTTTGATATATTTTAAAAATATATTATAAAATTATTAAATTTCTGTTAAATTTAACTAATAAAATATTAAATTATAATAGAAAATCATTTAAATTGTATAAGCTAAAAGAATCTGACGTGGAGAGCACATCATAATGCGACGTCATTATAAAAATTCTAGTCAGGTTTTTTTTTTTAAATTATAATATATATATATATATATTTTTTTTTTTTTTCTTGTAAAACAAAACCCTTCCAATTCTCCGACGCTTTCTCTCGCCTCTTCCTTAGTTATGGCCTCTCCACATCCCAGCAACCACGAAGGTCGACCTCGTCCAGTTGGCGATTCAGTGGATAGCTCTCTCTCTCACGCCTTCGGAGACCACCAAAATGTGAATTTTTTTTTTTTTTTTGTTGAATACACGATTGCTCAGTAGCTAATGAGTTGAGAGAAAAGCGAAAGAAAGAGGGAGAGAGAGAGAGAGAGCACGGCAGAGAATATTTATGATATATTTCAAACTATATGGTCTAATTTAAAATAACTATGGAAGATTTATATGATTAACTTTTTAAAAAAAATTAAATTTATTGAAAACTAAATATATATTATACAGCTCTTATTTTCTAAATATCTATATGCAAAATCAAACAAAATTTAATATACAAGGGGAAAAATCACATTTTCCTGCAAATTACAATTTAATATATTGCGAATTGCAATGCACCTTAAACTTTCCGACATGTAATTAATGTCACTAATTTAATCTGGAATATTGGTGCTAAATTTTAATTTATATTATCATAAATATGGCAGTCTAACTGTTTATGATTTATC
>QANX01004788.1:0-21468 GCA_003254975.1 Ochetophila trinervis
CATTCACAAGTCACAACGGTGGAGAAGAAAAAAAGAACCAAACAAAAAAAAAAGGCAAAGAACTTGGGGATTCCCTTTTACTTTATTCTTTTATTTTTATTTTTTTACTTTGGTTGGAATATTTCTCTCGTGAATAGCTGGAAAAACTACCTTATCCATTTTTTTTTTTCAGAGGTGAGTACTTTTAAGCTATATATGTATGTATATGTTTGGTTGGACAACGAATGCAGAAGGGAAAAGGAGTGGATGTGGAATCGTAATTCCTAATTCCAAATCCATGCATATTCAAATTTGACCACAAAAAATAAAAATTAATGAAAAATCTTGTTTATTTACTAATAGTTGGGGATTTTCTATCTCCTTTTTCATGTCTTCATTCTATTCGTGCTTCATTTTAAAAATTAAAAAGCAGTTTTTTTTTTTTTTCACTTGGTTTTTTTTTTTGAATGGTTTATTTAATTTTTTTATTGTTTTTAAATTGGAAAATCACACTTTAATATCCTTTTATTTTACTATATCTTATTTAGGGGTTCTTAATTTTTTTTTAACTGATACTCTATCCTATAAAAAAAGTTACAAATTAGTTCAAATCTGTGAGAACGTGTCTTAATCCCAAAAATAAGAGTTTTTCACAAATAAAACAAAAATAAAAGTAAAACAAACCTAACAAGGCCGAGCACTATTTCCCAATAGTAACCGCGCTGTCTGTCCACTTTACAGCCTCTGGCCCTCCATTTCTAAGCTACAATGGATTGTGATGCTTGACAGAATTTTCTTGGATATTCAGAGAACTATTTGTAGAAAAAATATATGTCGTGGAAGTGTAAAATTAAATTTATAAAATTAATATGCAACTTAATTGAATTATGAAAGATAAAATAAAATATTTTTGATGTAGAAAATAATCTGACTTTTTAAATTTAATTTATGGTATAACGAATCAATTAGATCTACGATATGTACCTATATCTACAAGCTATCATCTAATATACTACATGATTTACAACTGAGTTTGCTATCTTCAAAAACGTTATCAGATAGTACAGCTGAGTGTGAACTATATTATATCTCGAAGAAAAAACTAAAATATTCATTAGAGAATATTCTAATGAATATTTTCACTTTTTGATTTTTTTTTTTTTATATATTCTCTCATAATCAAGTTTGGTCTATTGTTTTCCAGGTCTTTTTAAAATTTGTATGTATAAAAAATAGAAACCAAAGCTAACTAATATTTTTATTTTTTAAATATAAAATACAATTTTAACAGATAGAATAATTGTTATCATGATTTTATCTTATCAATAATTTAATTTTATCATATAACAAATTATCTTATAATCAAATTTAATTTAAATTCAAATACAAAGAGAATTATCACAATAGATAATATCTCAAGTGGGACTAAGAGCATAACTCCAACAATCTCTAACTTACCATTGAGTACAAACTTGAGTATAATCCCAAATCCATATAACTCTAAATTGTGTTTTATATTCTCATAACTGATATATGAGTTGTATTAGATATTCTGAGCTAATTTGAGGATCTAACAATTATTATTAATCAAAGCTCTTTGTAGTTGTCAAGCAACTACCCAATCCGGTTTGACTCTACTAAAAGTCCAGAGTTGAATACTAAGATTAATAACAATTATATTGGTATTATATCTCACATTTATAAAATATAAATAACTAATTGATAATGTTTTCTATCAATCAATTAATTAATTATTTTCTTAATTTATTTGTTTCTCTAAAAGATCAAATGTACTAACCAGTGATTTCATTATATCCTAGTACTAAAACATATCAAAAAGATATTTCATACAAATTTTTTATTATTTATTTAATAAATATTTGTAATTTAAACAATCATGTTCCCAAGTCATCAAGATATTGGCAGTAAAATAGACCTCACTTATTGATAACTCAAAGAACAATAATAATCTAAATACCTATTTATAATAAATTCAGGATTAAGAAAAATAAAATAACGAAATATATCTTGAGATTTAATTACTTTTTATATAAATTTAACCTTAATTAAATCTTAATTTGATCATATTCAATGCAAACATAGTCCGTACCAATATTTTATAATAATTAAGATAAATTATTTCATAAAATATTACAGTCTAAATAAAGTGTCCAACTTTATTGAACAAATATGATTTCATTCATTGATTAAGAGAATTTATGATCATATTTTCTGTGGACTTATCCATATGATCATATACTACATAATCAATCTAGATCTTATTCTTAAAATATTAGTGTTCACAAAAAAATTGAAAAAATGCCTCAAAATTTTATTAAACTCAGAAAATAAATATTTATTTGTCTCATTACAAAATCACAAATAAAAGAAACTCCCACTTACTCTAAAGTAAGTCTAGGACCCTCTTTTTTGGGTATAGCTTTTTCGCCACCAATTTAGCTTTGAAGGTTTTTACATTCCCATCAAAATCCTCTTTCTCTTTTATAGATCGACTTGCACCCTATAGGTTTTACTTCTTCATGTGATTCTATAAAAGACCAGACAAAGTTAAAATACATAGATTCCATCACACAGTCCATGGCTTCCTGCCACTCTTATGCGCCCACATATTTCAGAGCCTTATTGGAATTAATGAGATCATCGTCGCTATTAGTGATAACTTGGTAAGATCCGCACAACAAAATATATCTCACCGGATTGTGCCTTACTCTTCACTACAACGAAGCTGAACTGGTAGTGGTTGTGCATTTACAGAAGGATCATGTTCATTGTTTTATGCTAAAGGTTGTACCAGTGTAGGTTCCACTGTATCATTTCTTGTTGTTCCATTAGTTCTACTTGTGCTTGTCCATCTTCAGATACATTTTCTCCTCTTTGAACATGCATAGACATCAGTAGAATAACAGAAAAAAATGATGTGATTCAGCCTGTTCTTGAGCTGAGGCAAGCTCATCAAGAATTACTTTATTTTGAAAAACTGTTTATATAGTTTTTCTCTATAAAAAAAATTGCACGTGTACTCATGAAAATTTCTTATTTGATGAACTATAAAAAAATTAATCTCTTGTTCCTTTAGGATAACCAAAAAACATACAGACTTATGTACGAGATTCTAACTTATTAGGATCTTTACTTAAGACATGTACAGAAGTACTCCAAATTCAAATATTGTTTAAACTAGGCTTACACATTTTCTAAATTCTATTGGTGTCTTTGAAACATATTTAGAAGGAACTAAGTTTAGAAGATATATTGTTGTTTCTAAACTATATCTCTAAAATGATATAGATAGAGAAGAGTAATTGAGCATAGATCTTGAAAAGTTATATTTCTTTTTTATACAACTCTATTTCATTGGGGTGTTCCAGGGGCTGATAGTTGAGAAACTATTGTCTCTTGAGTCAAGTAAAACTTGAACTCTCTAGACAGGTATTCACCACCTCAATCAGACCGAAGTTTTTTGATATGAAATCTTAATTGCTTTTCTACCTCAGCCTTATAATCTCAAAATTTTGAGAAAGTTTCAAACTTTTGGCATATTAGATAAGCATATCCATAACTTGAGTAATCATCTATGAAGGTTACAAAATACTGATACCCTCTTATGGCTTGAACATTTATTGGTCAGCATACATCAGTATGTACCAATTCCAGTGGTTTGGTTGCACGATATCCCTTTGCCTTAAAGGGATTTTTGGTCATTTTTTCCTTTTAAACAAGATTCACATACTGATATAGGTTCAAAAACTGGAGATTTTAAAATTTCACTTCTAACTAAATTGTGTATCCTATTAGGATTAATATGACCTAATCGTAAATGCTAAAGCTAGGTTTCATTTGAAACTTTCCTTTTCTTGGTAACATGAATATGCTCATTATCAACAGTTTCAAAATTATTAACATCATAGGACATAAGACTTAAAAAATAAAGATCATTCCATAATTCACCACAATAAATAATTGAAGTTAAACTTCTTATTAAAACCGATGAATTAAATTGTATTGTCAAACTTTGCTCAAATATACGACTAATAGAAACCAAATTTCTCTTAAAGTCTGGAATGAATAAATAGTCGTACAAAATCAAAGTCTTATTATTAAATATAAATAAATTTGTTCTATTGCTTCACAGAGACATATTTTATGCTTCCAAGCCTCAAACTTCTTTATCTTTCTTCCACCAAGTTAGTTTATCAAAACCACTGCAAAGAGTAACATACATGATTAGTGGCTCCTAAATCAATTACCCATTTATCATTATGATTCTCCACTAAACAATTTTCAATATAATTTAAATCACCCATACCTGGATTATTTGCTACCTTAGGGTAATTATGCTTCCAGTAATCTTTTTCTCCATACTTGAAGCATTTGACTTTAGGCTTCTTCGTTTCAGCAATCTTGATAACTGATACCATTGCCTTATTCTTATTTTTACCTATTTTTGTTACCAACTTGAGGTTTCCCTTTGGTCTTAACAGAATCCTGAGTAAAATGAACACTGCCGGATTTTGAAAAAGACTCTTCAGCACTCTAAAGCTCATGCATAAGCTCTATATGAGTCAAATTTAGCTTGTTTATGTTGTAGTTAACTTTGAACTGACTAAAGCGCTCAGACAAAGAATTTAGGATTAAATTAATTTGGAACTTTTCATTCAGCTTGATCCCCATAACCTCGACTTGACTGAGATTTTCCATCATTTCATACAATAATCCCGCACATTTCCTCAAGTCATCCATGTGCTCGTTAGAGCCCCCAAAGAAGATTGCCTTAAAGAATAATTCGATTAAGCAAATATCACATCAAGAGCCTGAAGCATTGTTTTCCCATTCTTGAGATTTATGATATGAGGCATCAAGTGTTTAGCAATACTAGCTTGGATGTAGCAGTAAACCGCATTATCTTCCTCTTGCCAGTTGAAATAATCCTTCTTCACTTTAGCCTCGACATCTGTTGTGGGTATGGCAGGTTTAGAGGTGGTAATGAAATATTTGATTTTTTCATATTCCAGCACAATAAACAAATTAGTTTTTCACTCGCTGTAATTATTTTCATCCATGGGTTTTTGGCTTAAAATAACTGCTAAAAGGTTAAAAGTTGCCATTTTTCTAAATAAATTGCACAAATAAAAGAAAGTAAACTCAATAAACATACTTTTACTTAATCCCAAAAAAAATTTATGCTTATTGAAAAAATAATAATTTAGCTTCCATTATAAACCCTTCTGTTGGGCAAGACATTTACAACAAACTAAATTTGAACGTGAAATAAAAAAATGTCCTACTAGGTCAGTTCCTATGAAAGATTAGGGTGTCACAAACAGACGTATTTAAGTCTCAACTTCCTTAGACATGATCTTTCTAAACAACACTTTTAAATTCTACTCAAATTGATTTTGTCTAATTAGACTATCAACCATTGTTTTTAAATAACTTTAGACCCTTGAGAAAATTAGCATAACCTCGTTGTGAAGGTAATATGATAGGACCCAACCCACCTGGATCCTGCCTGCATGACTTAATATTGCTATTAAGCTATTAAGCAGTCGTTTAAGTCCGTTAAGCCGTTAATCAGAAACGATAAGAACCAACATACTGAAAGATTTTTTCTAATGTCAGAAATTTTATTAGAAATTTCAGCAGCATTTCGTCTGTTTTTCTAACATCCCCAAAATACAAATAATTACAAACCTGCAAGGAAAATCATTTCTATACAGTGTTCACTCTACCAGCACACATATCCCAATCAAATAAAACTACGCCTCGGTAATTAACTCAACACTCAAACAAATATATTGTTTAAGTAAAGTGTAGCTGGACTCAGTATAAAACTGAGATGCCTATATACCCCTTTTAATAGGGATCAAGCTACATGTAGTTCCCACATCATATTTGCACTGAACATGCCACTACTAATCATATCAACACATTCAACATAATTCTCATTTGTCATCTCTTAACCACTTTTAACCTCGTCAAACCTTTTTAAGTAAATTTAGCAAGATAAAACTCATAGCTTGGCGACATAATTCCTCGCCCAAGCAGTTATCAACCACACAATCATATCAATATAAACATTCACAAACCAAGATTCACAACAATTATTTCCACATAATCATTCATAAACCAAAATCCACATACGCAATCAAATTAGTTCTCAAACGGTCAAACAACAATACAGCTAAACTCAAGCCACAATTTCCCCAGCAATTATTTAAAATTCACAGTAAAATAATCACATAATATATATATATTCCGTAACCGTTATCTATAACCACGAAATTCAATCGCTCAATCAAATCCCATAGTCTCAGCATCCAATTCATTCTAAAGCAACCACCAAAACATATTTACATACATATTTATATCACCAATCATCAACAATTCCTATTTTAACAGTTATTGACAACATAGCTAAAAATTAAGTAAATTTCAAATATGCAACTATAATATGAGAATTATATATCAAAACGAAGCCTGAAGAGAGTAGAATACAACCAAGAATTTACTTCGTCCAACCGCCGCCGTTGGTGGCCAGAAAATGGCAGGAAAGTTGCAGCCGAACACCCTCCACTTGTATTGTCCACACGAACGAGATTTGGGACGAACGGATGCTGGAATCAGCCTCAGGAGGTCCAAAAGATGGGGAAAGAACCGGCCCGCAACTGGAAATCACCGGGATCGGTGACCGGAGGAGAAACAGGTTCGCCGGCTCCTTCGAGTTTTCTGGCGATTCACTAGGTTTCACGGCCACTGCTTGGAGGGGAAAGGTGGAGGGAGACACGGGCCATCTTTTCTGGGCGGTGGGTCGGCCTATTCTCGCTGAAATCCAGCAATTGCGAAAAAGGGACTGACCAGGTTTCCTTTTATTTCCGGCGATCTAGTCGTTCCCACGGGCGGTCACCTGTGCCATTGAGGAGAGAGGACTGCCGGCTCCACATTCCAAGTAATTTCCGGCCCGATCTGGCAGGAAAACATTCGTTGTCGGCGAAGGAGACAGAGGTACGGTGGTTGAGGCTGCACGGGAGGACTGGCGTCGGGGTGGCTCCTGCGTGTGTGCCTTCTAGACCCTTCTGGACATATTAAAGATAAAGGCAGGGGCAAAATAGTAATTTCTCCAGTAATTGAAAAATTACCAAAATACCCATCACACTATTTCAATCATAACTTCTCAATCTTAGCTCATAATCGAGCATACTACTAGTCTACGAACTCGTATTGACTAACTCTACGCAACGGTACCATAGTCAAAGCTATCACATACCCACACAAAAAGTCAACCTCGAGCCTCTCACGGTCAAACTGGTCAAACTTAAAAATTTTACTATATTTTCTTGGTACGGGATGTTACATAATAATTGGATCAAGTTTGAATGTTAAAACCATTGTTTAGTTTTTAAAATTATCTTTAATATCCAAGAATTGTCGACGTTGGGCCGAACAATTTTATGAAATTTTAAAAATTATTAAGGTCCAATTCAATAAAATCCGACCATGTTTATCCGTTGGGGCATCACATGATTTTTTTATTATTGGACCCATAATGGAGTCTTTAGGTTTTTTTTAAAAAAAAATATTTTAATAAAAGTCTTCATCCATTCAATATATTTTTTTTAAATATATTGGAATTTTGATTTTCCAAATTATTATTTGAAAAGAACAAGAATAATTATTAATCTATATACAAAATCATAATTAACTAGGGTTAATATCACTGCAAGTTCCTAAACAATATTTCAATTTACATTTTCGTCCTAATTTTTTTTTTTCTCACTTTGATCTTCAAACTCATATTTTTATATCACCGTAAGTCCTTTTTAAAGTTTCCATCCATTTGAGTCGTTAAAATGCACTTGCAATGCACGTGAGGTCCATTTCTAAAGTAAAATTGTAATTTTATGAGCTATTTTTATCACTATAGGTCTCTAAATTATATCGCGATTTACACTTTCGTTGAAAACTATTTTTTTGCACTTTAAGTTTCAAACAAATATGTCACTCAGAGAAGCTTATACATAAGGTTCACACCGACACCTCTCTCAATCTCACACTCTCTTTTCCATGCAAGCTTATTCTATTCCTTTTTTTCTTTGGCTTCATTGGCTAATACAAGAAAAAAATTGATCAAAAGAATTCTGATTTTGAAAAAGAAAAATACGTCAAATATTGAATATGTGTTCGAAGTGAAGTCAGAATAACTAAATGTAGAAAAAAATGATGAAGAATGAAAAACATAATAAAAGTAAAAAACACATGGATGGATACATATTAAGCTTTGATATTCGTTTTTAGGCGAAATGTCTCCTAATCGATGCATGGGTGACGTCAGAACCGTTAAGATGAAACGAATAGTACCAAAATCACCGAAAAATATGGTCGTAGGTGAAAGATCTGGTCGGGAATGGATATAGATTGCGCAATTTGTTTCTCCTAAAATAAGACAACCCATGAATTCATTCAAATTTTGAAGATGACTGAAACGCCGCCGTGTCATGAATCTCATCAAAACGCCGTCGTTTTATTTTTAATGATTTTTAAAACTAAATTCCATAAACTAAAATGATGTCGTTTTATGCAATCAACCACCCAAGTTCACTACCATTTAGTTATTCAAACTTAATTTCCAACACATTAAATATTTCATGATCTTTTTTTTCAAAATCAAAACCTTTTCGATCAATTTTTTTTCTTGTATATGCAAATGAAGCTAGAGAAAGAAAGGAAAAGAATAAGCTTGTATGGACGAGAGAGAGTGAGATTAAGTGAAATGTCAGCATGAATATCATGTGTAAGCTTCTCTTAGTGAAATATTTGTTTAAAGTGTGAAAAAAAGTTTTAGGACGAAAATTTAAATCGCGGTATAGTTTAGGGATTTATAGTGATAAAAATAATTCTTAAAATTATAATTTTACCCTTAAAGTTTACCTCAAGCGCAATTCAAGTGCATTTTAACAGCTCAAATGGACAAAAACTTCAAGAAAGTCTTACGGTGACACAAAAAACTGAGTTTGATGATCAAAGTGAGAAAAAATTTTTTTTAGAAGAATGTGTAAATCGCGATATAGTTTAGAGACATTTAATGATATTAACCCTAATAAGCTAATCTCAAAAGACTCTTGTGGCGTGTGTAGGCTCGTTCAAAGGTTTCCGGCAATGTACCACCATTTGGTCTCTTCATCTCTGTGTAACTTTCTATCCATGGTGGTTTCTAGCCAAAACTCATTATGGTTTTCCATTAGTTGTCCAAAAAGTTAAAGTTGTGCAGTATTACAAGTTTGTATTTTTACAAATTTACATAATATCTAAACTAATAATTAAAAAAACGTAAATAAATTAAAAAAATTAGGAAAAAAAACCTAATATTTGATCAGCCTCTCTGTTACAAACTCAAAAAAAAAAAAAAATCTAACCATGGATTGAGGCTACAATTATTCATCAAAGAAAAAAAAAATTATGAATAAAATTATAAATAATATTTCTAACATACATGATCTAACATATACAGATCCTAGGTGCCATATATCTAAACATACATTATAACATGCTTAATAATCTAAATTCTACATATAATCTTATGCAAAGTTATGATACCAATTGTAAAAAAAATATATATCGCGGAAGAGTAAAATCAAACCCACAAGACTAATATGTAACTGAATTATATTATGAAAGATAAAACAAAATACCTTGAATGCAGAGAATAATCTGACTTTCTGGATTTGATGTGTGGTATAACGAATCAACTGGATCTACGATCTGCACCCAAATCTACAATTTATCACCCGATTTGCTATAGAATCTACAACCAATTCTACTAGATCTTCCAAAACTATTCTCAAGTAGTACAACATAATTTAAGCTCTATTGTATCTCAGAAAAAAAAAATATATTCATTAGAGAATTAATATTTTCTCTAATATTTTCACTCTCTAATTTTTGTTCATATTCTCTTAGAATTAAGTTTGATATATTGTTCTCTAGGTCTTTCTAAAAATTTTACATACAAATAATAGAAATCCAAACTAACTAATATTATCATTTTTTAAATTTAAAATAAAATCTTAACAGATATAACCATTGTTATCATAATTTTATCTTATCAATAATTTGATTATACAAATAACAAATTAATTTATAATCAAATTTAATTTAAATTCAAATAGAAAGATAATTATCATAATAGATAATATCTCAAGTAAGACCAATTACATAACTCCAACACTATTGGAGCCATGAGCCAGAATAAGCTCAACGAACATCCATGAAAGTCTATTTCTCTGTCTGTATGACCATACACAAAATTGATGTAGCCCAAAAGTGTAAAAAAACAAAAAATCTCACAAAAACATACAATGATAATCTAATTATATTGATTTAAAGATTAAAACTTGTTACGCAGAATAACAAAAATTTAAAAGGAATTTGAGTATATACTTTTGAACGTTTTAAGTCTAAATGCATTTTAGTATTTTTAAAATTAAATTTGTTTATATATGGTATTTATAATTAATTTGTGCAATTCATAACATGTAGTTTAGAAAAAGTTATATATTTGTCTAATTTAGTTAAAATTAACAGATTTTATCAACTAAGATGTCACATGCATCCTTTAAAATTGGTTTTTTTTCATTTTAAACAATACTAAAAATTAAAAAAAAAAAATTTTAGTATAGTTAAAAATGAAAAAAAAAAATCAATTTTAAAAGATGCATTGAAATTCATTTATGACTTTTTTTTAAAAAAAAAAACAATTGATTTTTTTATATATGTTTTTTCATTTTTAATTATACCAAATTTCTTTTCTATTATTTTTTTCATCAACAAAAGTTTGAAAGTCAATGGTGGCTATTTCTATTTCAATTTTATTTTGCACCAAAAAAACAATCAAAAGAAATTTGGGCCAAATTAATCGAATAAGTTCTCAAAGACATAACAAAAGTCCAAGATTTCAAAGGTTCAGGCTTAAAAAAATTGAAATAGAAATGATAACTAAACTCTGAAATTTTGGATCCAATTGGTTTTTCCTTTTTTTTAGATGAAAATGAAGGAGGATATACTTGCATGCCACTATTACCGTTCCCAATTATGCATTAGTTTTTGCACACCCTTGCTAAAATCATTGGCCTCGTATTTATAGGCGTTGTCCTTTTTTTTTTTTTTCTGACGGCATGAACAATTAATAAAGCTAATAAAATAATATTTATTTATTATCTTTTCTCTGCTACGTTATGGACAATTAATGAAGCTAATAAAGTAATATTCTCTCATTTAAAATCCGGTTTACAGATGTTTAATTCGTTTACTGCATTAAATGAGATGACGAAAATGCATTGAGTGAGAGTGAGACCATGCATATTTTGTGATGGTTACACATCCCTCATGAAAGAATGGGTAGCGTTGAAACTCGACGGCTACGATCCTAACGAAAATCTCAGATCAATCCTTCACCTTTGATCGGAGATGAAGAAGACTATGCGGGGTGAGTCTACTAGCATATATAGGCTAGTTCCATACTTAATTGGATAAATTCATGAAATGGGCCTTTAGTTTTGGGCCTAAGTTAGAGTTTCAGATCGTGTGGGCCGTTGGTAAGCACAAGCTCATTTTTTGACCCATACAGAATTCTGTTTTGGTCACATAAAATGATTTCTTGCACCTGTACTCTCTAGTGGATGTGATCCGGATTGTGGAATTCCGTTTTGGAATTGAAGCATGAGTCGTGGTCTTACTGGAATATGACTAGCCGAGTATGGATTATTTTATTTTGGTAATATTTCATCTGGACTTGGAAGCGTAATAATTTTAATTTAATTTTTACATTTGAAAAATTATATTTAGCACTTTTATATGGGATGCGAATATTATATTAAAAAAAATGATAGACTATTTAAAATTTAAAAAAATTAATAATATTTTTAAAATCAGAATGATAAAATTATATTTAAGTTAAATCTCAGAGTAATGGATGTAATAAACCATTTTCTTTTCGACAAACTTTTCCATTTTGTCATGGCTTACGGGGCAAGAGTTTTTGGTTTGCATTTGAAAGGCATACATGACTATAAGGGCTTTTGTTCTCATTGCAACGAAGCCATCCAAGCTTTCCTTTCAAACACCGGAAATCTCAATAAAGTTCTTGAAATGTTTATCAACTTTGGCTTCCCTTACATTCTGTCTCTCAATCAGACTGTCGTTTATAGGAAAATAGTTCTACATATTCAATTTATTATTTGTTTAAAATAGTGAATTTAAGTAATTTTCAGGTTTATTTTGGTTTTATTTGGGAAAAAATAAAAGATAAAATTGAAAGAAGCTTATTTTTGGGGTTAAGACTTGTCACATAGAGCAACACGTGATCAATTTTAACAAATGTGTTAATATTTAACAGATTGATCTAATTCATAAATTTTTTAATAGGGTATCGGCAGTAAAAATTAAAAAAAAAAAAATTTAAGAGACCCTAAACTAAATATGGTAAAACAAGAGGGTGCAAAAGTGTAATTTTCTCTTTTAAAAAAGAAAAAAAAAAAAAAATAAAGGTAACATAATATTGGTGAACAAGATGGAGAGAATGTTATGAGTTAAATTTTATTTCATAGTTTATTATATCATAATAAATTGAAAAAAGTAAAAGCCAAAATTACTGAATTGAAAAATTAAAAACTTAAATTTTAAAATTTTGAAAGTCAAAGATATTAAAGTTCAATTAACTTTATTTAAAATTTATCCATCTAAATTTGTTTAAAAACTTTTTTTTTAAATAAATAAATAAATAAAAAAAGAAACAAAACTCCACTATACCATATAATTAATTAGTGCCTCACATTTTTATTTCCTTTCTGTTATATAAAGGTCCATTTAGTGCTATAAATTTTATGTATAATATTAAGTTAACACAATTCAATATTGATATCTATTAACACGTAAAACAAAGTGAATAAAATAATAACGGAGCCCAATTTAATATAACTAATGAGGTATAAGGAGTCGGTTCGAGGGGTATTATGTTTTGCGCATTTTATTTTGTCTTTTTCAGTTTTTTTTTTTTCCTTAGCTTTTACTTTTTTCTTTTTCTTTTTTTCCAGCTTTGCTTCTTCATTTTTTTTTAGCATTGCCTTTCTTATTCTTTTCAGCTTTTTCTTTTTTTGCAGCTTTGGATTTTTTATTCTTTTTCGTATTGCATATTATTTTTATTAGATATTTTTATTTTATTTTTAAAATTTAAATTTTGTATTAATTATGTTAATACTCTATAATTTTAGATTATGTAATAATTATCACAAAAATAAATAAACTTCATATATCATGGATAATATAATTATTTTTCAAAATTACATGTGTAAAGATCATGGAAATTTGAAAAAAAAAAAGTGAGTTTTTAAATATAATTTTTATTAATGCAATTAGTTTTTGGCTAAATTATAAAATACCACACAATTTTTATTAATGGGCTCCCACACTTGACAACCACTAAAATACGTACAAGTCCCATAGGAGGAGAAGTCTAATGGACTAACCGATCACCAATGTATGGGTGGACCGTGGATGTATGAAAAAGCTATTCAGCATCCCACGGTGAAAACTTGGCTAGCATTTGGAAAAAGCCCGATGGAAGCCAAGTTTTTATGTCACTTTTATTACTTATTATTTTGCTCAATTTTTGTTTAAACGATTGGAAATATACAAAAAAAAAAATTCTCAAAAATTCTAAACTATTAACTTATGTGTATTTATCACTTTTTAAGCATTTATAAAACGAACTTTTAAGAGCATGTTTGATTAAATTTACGTTTTTCGTTTTTTGTTTTTAATTTTTTTGAAAAACTAAAATCGGAAACAAGTTTGATAACCATTTACCATTTATTGTTTTTTTTTTTTCAAAAACTTTTTTAAAATTTGAAGAGAAAAAAAGAAAACTCTTTTTCTTTTTTTCCGTTTTCATTTTACGTTTTCATTTTTTCTTTCCTCTTTCGCAGCTCTTTGTCATCTCTGTCCAAATCAAACACATCATCTCTTTTTTTTCTCTTCACTTATATCATGTTTTGTGTCAGTTTCTCTTTCTCTGATTATTTCTCTTATACACACAAAGTCAGTCATAATTACATATCCCACTGTCCCACCTCTCTCTCTCTGTCTCTCTCTCTCTCTCTCACAAAACATGATATATACGAATAAACATTACACGTATATCCTCCACTCTTCTTTCTCTTACTACTGTCACCAAAATCCATCCTCTAGTTGCCCAATTGAAGCTTTCCTTTTATTTTTTAAATATAAATTTTTAAATATATAAACTAATTTATAGTATTTATTGTATGTGTTGTCTCTAAAATGTATTTAAGTTTCACTTTAATCTTTCCTATTAAAGAGTTTTTGAATGGAAACTTGATTAAGAACTAAGTACGCCATATAATAAGAAGTTGAAAAATAAAAATGACAATTTGTTCCGTTTTTGGCCTGCCTCGTGATGTCTCACTTCGGTAGGGACAGAGATTTTCCAATTAATTAGAACGGCAGGGTGGAAACGAGACAAAAATTTTCGCAATGGATCATGATCAAGGCGGGGATGGAAAAAATAATCCCACCCCATTCATGATATATCTATATAATAAAACTATATAGTTTTATACATTTACTTGGAAGTTTTATATATTTTTTTATATTTTATCTTTGTTTGGAATTTATTAAGAAAGTTTAAAAATAATATTTAAAAAATTAATATTTTTTTAAAAATATATATTTTTTAAAATTAAACAAAATAACGAAATGAAATATAAAAATATCTTCCCTTACTCGAAGACTCTCCACCCGCCCCAACAAATGGGACGGAGACAGGGAGTTGGCGACGGAGACAATCTCCATAAGCGAGGTATGGGGGAGGCTGCCCCAGCCTCATCTCATCCCGTTGCCATCCCTAAGTGAAAGATTAAATTGTTGAAAAAATTTGTTTTTGGAGATTTAAGTGTCATAGTCGATACAATTTAAGAATTTCTAGTGGCACTATCTTTAATTAAAACAACAAAGAAAACAAACTTAACTACATTTAATTGTCTTTCAAAATTACTGAAGTTTTCAAAAATTATAATTATAATATTATACGCGACAACTTGTTTACTATAGTGGTTTTCGTATCAATTGATATCGCTTAACAATAAAAAAGATTAATGTCTGTATTGGGTTTTAAAATTTTGTGTATTGTTTTTGAAAACTAGTCTGCCAAACATTTATTCACCAAAAAAAAAACTACCAAACATTTATTAAGGTCAATCTGTCCAAAATAACATATTTAAGATAAAATAATAAAAACAAAAAAGTATAAGTAAGCGTAGATTTTCTCAATCTCATCTTTCGTATGATCAAATTTTTCCCCACTTTCTCTCACATTTTTAAACCTATAATATACTTTCTTATATTTCTTTATATTACAGATAATTAGTCATCCAAATTCATCAAAATAAAATCAATTAGTCATCCAAGAAAATCTGACAATAATGATGAAAATCCCTATATTATTATCTGATTTACTTATTCTATACCAAAAAAAAAAAACAAAAAAAAACATGGACATTGTACAAAGCATAATGTAAGGTTCCATTTTTCTTCTGAGTTAATTCCAATTAGATCCTCTAACATACAGGTCACTTTCTAAAATTTAAAAAATTATAAATATCTTTCTTAATTCCGTCCATCCAAATCACATGTGCAATTACATTAATATCTCGGCATTATTAATTTATATCAATGATGAAATAAAAATATTAATAAATTTTCTTTTTCTTTTTTATTATTATTTATATTATATATAATTGAAGAATTTCTACACCCATTTAAAAAACCATTACCATTATTTATACCGTTTTTTATAAAGTTAATATCACTGTAGATTTCTACTAATTTATATTTTTGTCTTAATTTTTTTTTACTTTAATCTTCAAACTCATATTTTTTTATCACCGTAAATATTTTTTGAAGTTTTCATCAATTTGAACAGTTAAAATGCATGTGAAGTTCATTTCAACAGTAAAACTGTAATTTTAAAAGTTATTTTATCACTTTAGATCCCTAAACTATATTACAATATACACTTTCGTCTTAATTTTTTTTTTTCATAATTTGATTTTTAAACAAATATTTTACTCAGAGAAGCTTATACATGAAGTTCATATTGACACCTCTTTCAACTGTACTCTCTCTCCTCCATGCAGCTTATTCTCGCAATTTTTTTTATTGGCTTCATTTGTTGTTACAAAAAAAAAATTGATCAAAAGGGTTTTGATTTTGAAAAAAAAAATACATCAAATATTGAATATGTGTTGGAAGTGAAGTTTGAATAACTAAATGGTAAAAAAAAAAATGATGAATAATGAAAAACATAATAAAAGTAAAAAAATCCATGGATGATTACATATTAAGTTTCAGTATTCGTTTTCATGTGAAATGTCACTAAATCGATACATGAGTGACATCAGAAACATTAAGATCAAACAAATAGTACCAAAATAACTGAAAAATAAGGTCCTAGGTGAAATATCCAGACGGGTATGGATATTAGTTGCGCGATCCATTTCTCCTGAAACAAGACGACATGTGAATTCATTCCAAGCTTGAAAATGATTGAAACGATGTCATGTCATGAATCCCATCGAAACAACGTCGTATTATTTTTAATGATTTTTAAAATTAAATGTCATAATCTAAAACGAAGTTATTTTATGCAATCAACCACCTAAGTTTACAATAATTTAGTTATTCAAACTTAACTTTCAACACATATTAAATATTTTACAATTTTTTTTTTCTCAAAATCAAAACCCTTTTGATCAATTTTTTTTCTTGTATTTGCAAATGAAGTTAGAGAAATAAAAGAAAAAAATAAGCTTGCATGGATGAGAGAGAGTGAAATTGAGTGAGGTGTCAGCTTTGAACCTCATGTGTAAACTTCTCTGAGTGAAATATTTGTTTGAAAATTAAATTGCGAATTTTTTTTTATGACGAAAGTGTAAATCACTATAAAAAAAAACTCTTAAAATTACAATTTTACTTTTACAATGGACTCACGTGCATTGAATATGCATTTTAACTGCTCAAATGAACTAAAACTTAAGAAAAATTTACGGTGACACGAAATTATGAGTTTGAGAATCAAAATAAAAAAAAAAATTTTAAGACGAATATATAAATAGCTATATAGTTTAGAAAACTTCAGTGATATTAATTATTTTTTATATTTCGACTCTCTCTCTCTCTCCTTTTCCTTCTTTTATTTATTTATTTATCTGTTTTTCACGTAGACTTTGTCTAATTCGTATTCAGAAATTGTTTAAAGTTTAATCCCATTTCAAGATTAGTTTTTCTCAGCTAACAATGGAAGATTTTCAGACTGTGTGGCGAAGTGGATTTCCCTGGCAAGCTCTTCCTCTACAACAAATGCCGAAATTGATTCCAACCCACATTTTTTTCTTTTCTCTTTTCATTTCAATTTTTTTCCATAACACAAAAAAAAAAATCTCTAATTATTAACTCACATCAAAACTGGAGGGTGGTTGAACGAAGAGAAAAAAAAAAAAGTTAAAAAAAAAAAATCCCCTAGGTAAGAGAAAGAAAGAGATGTGTGTGTTCTATTGCTGTTATAATAGTTGCTGTAAAAAGGTAGTAAAAAGGATAACCAGGCCAATTTCAAGCATCTCACTCCACCCTTAACTAGATCTGGTAACGTATCGTGTCGTGTTCGTGTCGTGTAGTATTCGTGTTAAAATTTTTTTATCTAAATCCAACCCGTTAAGCTTTCGTGTTGAAATATATAAACCCAAATCCGTTCATAAAATTATCGTGTAACCCGTTACCCAACCCGTTAACATGTTAAACTTATTTTCAAAATTATTTTTTTTAAAAATAAAAAATATATTTAATTTATAATTTATAGTCTATACTAAAAAATAATGAAGCACATACATAAATAACTATTTGTATCATTTTACAAACCAAAAATAAAAACTAAAACAACATACTTAATATATGTTAAAAAAATAACAAACCATACAAACATAATATTTAAATCTTTCTACAAACCAAAAATAAAAATCTAAAACAATATTTAAAATAATAATAAAACATAAACATGTTTTCGCGATTAATGAAGAATGAATAAATTACAAACTGGTAGAGAAAAATAATTAGAGATTTTTTTAATTAAATTACAAAAATGCCATTATACAGTAACGGGTTGTTAATGGGTCTTAATGAGTTTTCGCGTGTTAACCCGTTAAGACCCGTTATCTTAACAGGTTCTTAACGGGTTCACCCGTTATCAACCCAACCCGTTTCAGCTAGACCCAAACCCGTAAAAAACGTTCGTGTTCGTGTCGTGTTAACGGGTCGTGTTAAAATTTGTCAGGTCTACCCTTAACGTCTTTCTCTCTCTCTAACACAAATTTTTTTTTTCTAAAATTATTAATTTAATTAGAAGCTTTTCAACTGAAATTAGAAGAATCCAAACAAATTTAGGGTTCAAAAAGGCAACGCAAAGGTGGCTGACGGGAATTTGTTAAGGAAAGTAAGAGGAAGATGCTTACTTTGATTCCTCAATGACTTATCGACTTATTGGCTTGGACAAACTCTAATCTAATTGGTCCTAATATCTCGTTAGTTCTGCACATGTATTATCAGTTTCTTATATTAAATATCACACATACAATAAATATTAAAAAAGCTAAATAATATTTTAAAAATATTTTTATTATCAATTATTCTTAAGACATTATGTTTTATAGAAAATCGTAAAAATAAAATTAGGCCACCTTATATTTTCAAATATTTTTTTTAAATATAAATTTTAAAATATATAAACTAATTTTAAAAATTTATTCTTTAAATAAAACTATTAATGTTAATAATTTAAAAATATTAAAGTTAATAATTGTTTCTTTAAATTATAAAAATAAATAATATTTTTTTTGTATAAAGTAAATGAAGGAAGTAGAACGAAACTTTAACATTTGATTTTAAAAATAATTGCCCAATTTTATTCTTATAATTTTCTATAAAAGATAATTTTTTAATGATTATTAAATCATTAAAAATTATTTGTTTATCAAAAAAAATATTATTACGCTTTCTTAGTATTTATTGTATGTATTGTCTCTAAAATGTATTTAAATTTCACTTTAATCTTTACTATTAAAGAATTTTTGAATGGAAACTTGATTAAGAACTAAGTACAAATACGCTGCATAATAAGAAGTTGAAAAGTAGAAATGACAATTTGCTCCGTTTTCGAAGATTTTTCAATTAATTGTGATGGCGGCGTAGAAACGAGACAAAATTTTTTGCTCTGGCTCAAGATCAAGGCAGGGATGGAGAAAATAGTCCAGCCCCATTCATGATATATCTATATAATAAAACTAAATATTTTTATACATTTAATTAGAAGTTTTATTTATATTTTATTTTTGTTTGGAATTTATTAACAAAGTTTTAAAAAAATATTTAAAAAAATAAAAAAACAATTTTTCTTTTTTAAATTAACAGAATAAAAGAGTGAAAAATAAAAATATCATCGACTCGAAGAATCTCCACCCGCCCCGACTCTCCCATTAACGAAAAATGGGACAGGGACATGGAGAAACAATCTCTGTGGGCTAGGTACGAGTGAGGTTGCCCCAGCCCCATCCCATCCCGTTACCATCCCTAATTGAAATATCAAATTGTAAAAAAGATAATAATAATTTGGAGATCCAAGTGTCATAGTCAATACAATTCTTTTTTTTTTTGGTGAATATAGTCAATACAATTTAAGAGCTTCTAGTTTGATAAAAACAACAAAGAAAACAAATTAACTTAACTACATTTAACTGTCCTTCAAAATTACTAAAGTTTCCAAAAATTAGAATTATAATATTATACGCGCCAACTTGTTTACTATAGTTGTTTTCGTATGAATTGATATCGGTTAACAGTCAAAAAGATCAACGTCTGTATTGGGTTTTAAAAATTTGAGTATTGTTTTTGAAAACAAGTCTACCAAACATTTATTCACCCAAAAAAAACTACCATACATTTATTAAGATCAATCTGTCCAAAATAACATATTCAAGATAAAATAATAAAAACAAAAAAACAAAAAAGTATAAGTAAGCGTATATTTTCTCAATCTCATATTTCGTATGATCAAATTTTTCCCCACTTTCTCTCACATTTTTAAACCTGTAATATACTTTCTTATATTTCTTTATATTACAGATCAATTAGTCATCCAAATGAATGAAAATAAAATAAAATCAATTAGTCATCCAAGAAAATCTGACAATAATGATGAAAATCCCTATATTATTATCTGATTTACTTATTATATACCAAAACAGACATGAACATTGTACAGAGCATAATATAAAGGGTTCATTTTTCTTTTGAGTTAATTCCAATTAGATCCTCTAACATTCAGATCACTTTCTAAAACTTAAAAAATTATAAATTTCTTTTTGTTTTGGTAATAAATTATAAATATCTTTGTTATAGAAAGATTCCTCCATCCAAATCCTTCTAACATGTGCAATTACATTAATATCTCAGCATTATTAATTTATATCAATGATGAAATAAAATATTAATAAACTATTTTTTTTCCTTTTTATAATTATTTATATCATATATAATTGAAAAATTTCCACATCGTTCAAAAACTTAATACTATTTTTTATAGGGTTAATATAATTGTAGGTTTTTAAATTATATCCCGATTTATATTTCGTTGTAAATTTTTTTTTATTTTAATTTTTAAATTTATATTTTTTTGTTATTGTAAGTTTTTTTTTAAGTTTCCGTCCATTTAAATTGTTAAAATGCACATACAATACATATGAAGTCCATTTCAAAAGTAAAATTGTAATTTTAAGAGTTATTTTAATACTATTGGTCTCTAAACTATTATACGATTTACACTTTCGTCCTAAAATTTTTTTTCACACTTTGATTTTCAAAGAAATATTTCACTCAGAAAAGCTTATACATGAAATTCATATTGACATCTATCTCAACTTCACTCTTTCCCTCATGCAATCTTATTCTCTCAATTTTTTTTTAAAAAAAAATACATCAAATATTGAATATCCATTGGAAGTGAAGTTTGAATAAATTCACGCGGACTGATTTATTTATTTATCTGTTTTTCACGTGGACTTTGTCTAATTCGTATTAAGAGAGTGTTTAAAGTTTAAACCCATTTCAAAATTAGTTTTTCTCAGCTAACAATGGTAGATTTTCGGTCTGTATGTGTGGCGAAGTGAATTTCCCTGGCAAGCTCTTCCTCTGCAACAAATGCCGAAATTGATTCCAACCCACATTTTTTTCTTTTCTCTTTTCAATTCAATTTTTTTTCCATAAGACAAAAAAATAAAATAAAATATAAAAAATCTAATTGTTAACTCATATCAAAACTGGAGGGTGGTTGAATGAAGAGGAAAAAAAAAAAAA
>QANX01004788.1:22015-71996 GCA_003254975.1 Ochetophila trinervis
TGGAAATTTAGATGGTTTAAATTTTAAAATATCATATATTTTTATAAATATTTGAGTATTTTTTAAATTATAATTATTTATTGATGATATATTTTAAGTTAAGAATTCAACTAATGTAGAATATGTAATGATTATAATTTTGAATAAAAAAAATAGCATCCTACCATACCAAACAAATAACCGGCCATAGTTTTTCAAAATTAAGAATTCAACTAATGTAGAATATGTAATGATTACAATTTTGAATAAAAAAAATAGCATCCTACCATACCAAACAAATAACCGGTCATAGTTTTTCAAAATTAAGAATTCAACTAATTTAGAATATGTAATGATTATAAATTTGACTAAAAAAAATAGCATCTTACTATACAAAACAAATAACCATATCATTACTATCAGCAAAGACACTCACATGAAATATTAGATCCATATGGTTGGCATGTTAACAATTACATGCAAAATTATCAAGGAGATGTGCCTTCTGATCAATATTTCTCTCAATACAGAACTAGAAATGAGGATGAGGAAGAGAGTGAAAATTTTCAACCACCAAGAAATTCTATATGATATTGACTTATATTTAAGTAATCATGTACTTGTATTATTATTCTGATTAATGAATAATTCATTACTTAATTAATAATATTTTTATTTCTATCAGCGAGTACTATAAATCTCTTAATTATGATAAATATGATTTTCACTCAATATTTTTTCAATTTTTATAGTTAAATTGATAAAATATCTAATAAATAAGCATATCCTGAAGTTTCATAAAAAATTTCCATATTTTTCTATAAATTTCCGTCATTTCTTTCGTTTTTTTATCGATATCGATATTTTGTCGATATTTCCATCGATATTTCCGTATTTTGAACCTTCGATATTTCCGTCGATACCGATATTTTCATCCTTGCCTGTGAGAACCTCTCTTATTCTTTTTTCCCTAATTTTCACCAAATACATTTCTAGATTAAAAAAATAAAAATAGTCACACATTTCTACAAGTTAAAATCAAACTTTAAGTTGTACACAAACTATAAACATTATAACCGAATTCAAACCCTTTTTCTTTTCTTTTTTCTTCTAAGATTGAATTCAATCAAATGGTTGTATAATGTTTTGACCAAAATTATGATGACAACTGAAGTATATGAAGCTTTTTTTTTTTTTTTTCGTGGTAACTTGAAGTATATGAAGCTGGACTTGATGGTGCATACTGTGATAAAATTCATAAGACAATTTTACATTCAATAGATGATGGACCTATGCAGCCCAATTAGGCCCATAACAAGTAGGTCAAATTTTTGCAAGGATTTCTGTACAGATGTTCATAATTTGGGCCAAAGTTTTTTTTCTAATAGTTTTGTCCACACGTAAGTAGCATTCTTTTAAAAAATTCATTTTACCCATTGTCATTCACACGTCTCTAAGATTTTTACAATTTTTATCTCCTTCATTTTCTATATTTCTCTGTAACTATATCTCTCTTTTATTTTTTTTTCAAAAACTTATTTGAAGCCGTCAAAGATTTTTAAATCAATTGAAAAAGTTTTGAATCCTTCATTTTTTTATCGAAACCTGTGCATTTTGAAAGTTTTTTGAATGAAACAAACATAAAAAAAGTGGACAAAAACTAAAAAAAAAAAAAAAACCGAGGTTGGAGATGACCGTCTCTTCCCTATAGAAGTTTATGTTGGACAGTGTGTTTAATTTTAAGACAAAAATTAAATGTATAGGGCGAGCTGTACAACTACATGTCCAACCCGCCCTTATCCATCTTCTAGGTACATAGCCCATTATACGTTAGGCGGGTTTACAATTTTTTATTTTATTTTTCATGTATATAATTTGTTTCCATATTTTTTTAATTATTTATACAGTTTCCAAAATAATCATATATAATATGTGCATGATAGACAATTTATCCAATCCATTTCTATCATTTAATAAAGAATCTTAAATATTCATTAAAATGAGTATTCAACTTCCAACCATATCTAATAATTATAGTTTTAATGATTACAAATTACTTTTCATTACTATAGACTTTTTGACTTCAATCATTATAAAAGCTTCATTTCCATTTTCATTTCATTCTAAAATCAAAACTCAAACATCTATTTCCAAAAACTTCATGACTGAGGAATTCAACAAACCATTTCCCCTTTTGCCACCTCAAGATAGGACCAAATTGGACATAAAGTTGAACTTTTTTTATTCAGATGGTTGATTTATTTGACAAGGATGTTTTTTCGCATCTTGGATGAATAATTAGCATTGTTTTTGAAGTAATTATGCGTATGTATCATGAGCTGAAAGAAATGGGTGAACTAGCTCTTGTTGCACGTTGATTTTTCTTTATTATTATTTTTTATTATTACTATGGGCACATATTTTTTTTATTACTATGGATCGTAACTTTTTTATTGCATTTTGCTAGAAAATATTAGTTTGCTTAATTAGTCTTAATTTGATATGACAATATGTAATTTGATCGTTGGAATCTGTATTTAATTAATATAATACCATATTTTGACATCGCATTTTGGCGTTAAACATATTATTTTTTTGTTTAATTATATATTTGTTTCTGCAAAAAGAAATTACATATTTGTTGTTATTCTCTTGTACACTTCCCTTGAAATAACACACCGGCCTTTAAAAGGGAGGTGTGTTAATTCATGATCAGTGAGGATTAAGTTTGTCATTCACACTGCTCGTGGGATAACACACTATCTTAACTATAGGTGGTGTATTGTTGAAAGGGTGGGTTCCAAGTTAGAAACAAATGTTGTTTTTTACCATTGTCTCATTATTTAGAAATTCAAACGGGGGTTTAAGAAAAAAGTTTGTTTGAAACTCAAGTTTGATGGAAGTATTTATAAGATCACTGTGGAAATAATCTTTTCATATTCAGAGAAAACCTTTTGGAAACACGCACGCTGCCATTGGAAAGCGAGAAATCTCGTCATTTCATGTCATGATAGAGAACACACTGTCCGATATGGGCGGTGTGTTTTTCCACGGTTGGGGCCCATGATTAAGATTCAACTCTCCCATGTAACAACAAACTATCCATGGTTGGGCAGCATGTTGTTCTACGGGCGAGGTGAAAGACATAAACAAAACGTATGTAATCATTATAATCATTTGTAATTATTAAATATATGTAATAATTAGATATGGCTGGACGTCGAGATACTTTTGTAATTAATAGTTTTTTCAGATTTTTAATAAATGATGGAAATGGATTTGATGAAGTTCAGCCAACAAATATTATAAGATAATCTTTGGGAACTCCAAAATAATAAATATGGGACAAAGTTATGTATACGAAAAAATAATAAAAAAGTTGTAAACCCTTTCAATCTAGGACAGGCTATGTAACTGGAAGGCATGTAAGGGCATGTTAGCCATGTAAATGTATAGTCCGCCCTATATATTTAATCTCCACCCTTAAATTAAATGCACTGCCCAACATACAACTTTTATAGGGCGGGGATGGTTGTCTTCAACTTCGGTTTTTTTTTTGGATTTTGTCCACTTTCTTTATGTTTGTTTCATGCAAAAAACTTTCAAAATACATGGGTTTGGATACAATATGAGGGATTCAAAATTTTTCCAATGGATTTGAAAATCTTTGACTACTTCAAATAGGTTTTTGGAAAGAAAAAAGAAGAAGAAAAAGAGTTACAAAGAAATAAAGAAAAGAAAGGAAGAGAAATAGTTGCAGAGGTCCTAGAGATGTGTAAAAAAGGATAGGTAAAATGAGTTTTTTAGAGGGAGGGCTGCTTATGTGGTGGACTTTTTTTATTTATTGGGTCAAACCATTGGCATCCGTACAAAAAACTCTTTTTGCAATATGATTCATGGAAGAAGGGAAGATAGCTACATGAATGGCAGAGTCTTATATCAGAGCTATATGTTTTGGTATCATTTCCTTAACCCTAAATTTAAAAATGCTAATTGTATAGGATGCTTCCTAGAGATGAAGCATTTCCTTTTCCATGAAGGCTAAGTTTTCTGTTACAAGTTTTTTGTGTTATTTCGTTTGAAAGTTAGAGTTAATGTGGATCATCTTCCACAACTAAAGCTTGTGGCAGATAGCAAAGGTGCATTTAAGAAGGCTAGTTACTCTCATTGGAAAGATATTATCAGAGAAATCATTTACTAATAATAAGGTGTTCATGGTTGTTCGACAAATCTGGTTCACAAAGGAAGTACCAACAATGGAAGAGTTAGACAAAATACTTTCCTTTTTGCCTTCAAATTAGAAAGGGATTGAAATAGGGTGTGAAATCGAAGGCCTTGGAAGATTAATAAATCTCATGTATTCCTCATGGAATGGAGGCCAAAAAATGCATTAAGTGAAGTATGCTGTGATGTTACTACTTTATGTGTGCGAGTTAAAGTCTTACCTTTGCATTTTATGACCAAGAAGAATGCTGAGATGATAGGCAATCTCTTTATTAAACTTCTAAGGTATGAATCTTCTACCTGAACAAATATTATTGGGACAAAGTATTTAAGGCTTCAGGTTGAGGTAGATGTGAGACAATCTTTGCTGGTGGGATTTTTCCATAATATAGGTCAAATGATGGATATATTTTCAGTACGAGAAACTACCAGACTTATGCTTCCAGTGTGGCATTTTAGGTCACGTAAAGAGGATTTTTCCACCCAAAAAGCCACCAACTTCAGAGAGTTAAAAATCCGAGGAATGAATACTTTGATACTTTCTTTAATGATATCAATATAGATGATATCAACAAAGCTTAAGAAGACAAAATTCAGCCCGACAAGAACGGAAACAACGAAGTGAGAGAGAAGGAAAATGATGACTCGAGTCCTGATAACTTTTCAAATTTGAAAATGGGGTCTTGTCAACAAACAGAGCTGAGCAACAAGGTGAGCATTGAGCCTATAGGTACAAAGGAAACCCAAACTGCTGATAGGAAGGATTATGCAGGGCCTAAGACTGAAACAATGCAAAATCTGAACATCTCCTAAAAGGCAGAGATGATGGAAAAGACAAAGCAAGTAGACAATACTTAAACAGTTTGAGCCCTAAAATATTCCCTTGATGGGGTTTTTCTCCATGAAACAAAGCAACAAAAGTTAAAATAGAAAAAATCATGAACATACTAGAGTTTGACAAAATGGAAGTGTTTGAAGCACATCGGTGGAAGGGTGGTATTGCTATAATGTGGAAAGAGATCCTTTAATGGGAAGTCATCTATAAATCTAAATGGATCATGGAAATTGTTATTCCAAAAATTGGAGGAGATAATAAGATTTTATGGGCTTGTTGTTTCCCCGATGAGAGGGCTCAAAGAGAAGAGTTTTGGCATACACTTTGCTCAATAAAAAATGGATCGAAAACATAGGCATGCATTGGAGATTTTTATGAAGTTTTGGATCAAGCCAAGAGTGTGGAAAGACGTTTCTATAAATACTAATTTCCATTTGAAGAATTTTCTTGATGAGTTTAACGGTGTAGATATTGGATTTTGTGGTAATACCTTCACATGGTGTAACAGGAAAGGTGGCATGGCTAATATCATAGAGCGGTCAAATATAGTCATCACAAGTGTTGATTGGAGAACCACATCTAGTAATGCAGGAGTGATCCACTTAAATGTTGTTCATTCGAATCATGTCACGATTTTGTTGAATTTGTTTCTTGACCATCCAAAACTTCCAAGACCTTTTAGATTTCAGAAAATTTGGTTAAGGGAACCCTTATGCTTTGACATTGTTAGAAGGGCATGGGAATGTAATACAAGTTAGGCTGGAAGAGTTTCGATTGGTAAGAGAATCATAAATATGGCAAGGTCTTTGAGAAGATAGAATAATGAAACTTTGGGTTGTGTAAGGACTGATTTTAGAGTTTGAACAACATATCAAATGGCTACAGAGTATTCCACCAACTGAAAAAAATCTTAACCTGGAAAGGAAAGCTCAAAACGAACTAAGTGAATGGTTGAATAGTCCAAAGCTTGAGAACTCTAGCTCACTGCTGGGAATCATAACTCCAGAATCTTTCATGCAGCAACGATAACAGATAGAAGGAAAATTTTCATTGCCGCTTTAAAGAACAATAATGGAGATTGGATGGAAACTCGTGGTCAGATTAGGAATTTTTTGGTGGAAAAATTTACAAAGCTATTTCAGTCTGAAACCACGATGTAATGAGACTGAGAGCTTATATCCAAACAAGCATCATGGGTAATCAGAATTCCAAGCTAAGTGTTGTCCTTGCCGGAGATGAAGTGTTTAAAGCAGTTAAAATCCTCTATCTCATTAAGGCCTAGGCACAAATGAGATATCAACTCTTTTATTCTAACATTTTTGGGAAGTTGTTGGGAATGATGTCCAAGTAAGCATGGTAAGTTTTCTCAAGGCATAAATGATTCACTTATTGTCTTTATTCTAAAAACAGCTCAGTTTTCCACCTTCAATAAAAAAAAAGCCGACTACATTATGTAACACATTTTACAAAGTTTTCTCTAAAATTATGGAGCAATGTTTACGTCTTTTTTTGCAGGATTTAATCTCTCCTAACTAAGGAGCGTTTGTTCTAGGGCACTAGATTGGAGAAAACTCAATTATTTCCCAAAAAATTGTACATTCAATGAAAAAGAAAAAAACGAGTTGAAGGCTTTGTGGGCATCAAGGTTGATCTCCACAAAGCCTATGATCATGTCCACTGGCAAGTTCTCTTCCAAGTTTTGGAAGTGTTTGGTTTTGATGATAAATTTTTACTTTTCATCCTCAGATGTGTCTTCGATGAACAAAAAAATGCCTACTCAGTGGATCTATTTATGGCCAAATCCTTATGAAAGGAGGAATAAAACAAGGGGACCCATTGTCCCTTTTCTTTTTTGTTTTATTTTTGGAGCTCTTATAATGGATGATTGCTAAACTCGAAGATAATGGAGAAATTCATGATATCAAGATAGCCAGACTTTCGCCATCCATAACTCATTTATTCTTTGCTGATGATATTCTCATTTTTTGTAAAGCAAGTGTGGACCAAATTGCTAAGATTCTCACTTACTTGGAGACCTTTTTCTCCTAGACTGGTCAAAGTTTCAACCCGGCGAAATTAGGTTGTTTCTTTTCAAGTAACATTAATGAGAGCCTTAAGGCAGCCATTAAAAGTAGTCTGAATATGAAGGAATTGGATTGTGATGCTAAATGCTTGGGTAATAATTTATTTCCAAGTAACTAAAAAATGATTTTGAATTCATGAGAAAGAGAATTGCTGCACAATTTGGAGGTTGGAAAGCGAAGCTTCTCTCCAAAGGTGGGAGAACAACATTTGTGAAGCATGTTGTAACATCAATACCTCTATACACTATGTTTGCTGCCAAATCCCTATCAGTATATGTGATGAGGTTGAAAAGCTTCAACGAGCTTTTATGTGGAGGGCTGACTTGAATGAAATGAAAGATTGGGTCTTTGTTGCATGGAAGAATGTTTGCAAACCAAAAACGTGTGGCGGTTTGGGAATAAGGAGGCTAAATGCCATGAATTCGGCAATGCCTGGAAAAATTGGATGGTCCCTTGTTCAAGATAGTGATAAGATATGGGTGTAGGCCCTCAAAGCGAAGTATTTTCCATCTTCCACTTTCATGCGATATTGGAAAAAGAAAAATTGTTCAAAACTTTAGCCAACTGTCTTACATACCCGAAACACATTGACAAAAGGTTTGTGCTATAGTTTTGGCCAAAGGAACAATGTGAATATCTAGGAAGACCATTGGGTTTCTAACATCCTAGGGTTCAAACTCATTCGCAAAAGTGACCTAATGACATTGAGAGATGGAATTGTGCAATCCCTTAAAAACAATCGTGGAGATTGGAATAATACCTTACTTAATGAGATGTTTGGTAAAGAATCAGTGCATGACATATGCAATATTTTTTTGGCAAGTACTGAAAAAGAAGGTCATCTAATCTGGTTGGGGAATAAGAACATAACAGAGGTTTCTTTGCCAAATTCTTTTACTAGCTTGAGAATTAGGGGAGGAAAAACCAGCAAAAATGGTGGAGAAAAATGTGGAATAACAAGTTACATGAGAGACATAAGTTTCTTTTATAAAAACTTGCCCACAAAGGACTCGGTTTTAAGAAAAACTTGGTCAGTAGTGGAATCCAAATAAACGATACAATTTGCATGTTAGTTTGCAAAAAGACTTTGGCTCACGTCACCGTGAGGTATACATGAGAATAAGATTATTATTATTGATCTCAATGATTTTCTCAATCGGATTTGGAATCCAGAAACTTTATTCTCAGTTGCGAATGAGGAACATGAGGATTTTATTGTTTACAGTGTGCTTATCATAGAGCATCTACAGTGAGTCAAAAATGACATGTGTTCAAAGGAAGCTCAAGTGTCCATGGAGGACTCTTCGAGTTGTAAGGCACAAGTTTGATATATTCAAGGAAGCTTTTAGAAGGTTGGAGAACATTGGGATTATGATCCATAGAGTTATTGTAAGGAGTGGTTGGAATCCTCCATTGAGTGGAATTATAAAACTTAATTCTGATGCGACATTGAGAGTTGCCGGCAGTTTCCTAGGCATCATGGCTAGGGACGATGCAAAGGACTTATTAGAAGCACAATTTTCAAGGTTAACACGTGATACAAACAATATCATTAACCTAATTCTGGAAACAATGTGCACTTATGCATGTCTAAACAAGAATATCAACAACAGGACTATTCTTGGAGAAAACAGCAAGGATGAACAAGAAAATGGCCTACATTCTTTTGCAGAAAATTCTAGCTGCTTCGAAGTCCTTCCCTTTTTCCTATGAGATGAGCTACGTAGATAAAAAGATGCCCTTTCAGCACAATTTTAAAAACATTATGGCATAATGATGCACAAAAATACATTAATGTCCATAAATAATCACAATAAGTTAAGCCATCTGTCAACTAGACAACATTTCTAATGATATCGAAGCCACCTTCTTCTCCAGACAATTCCTGTACCCATTTTACACATCTCCATAACACCCCATTAGGAAACTACCTCAAATACATTTTTGAATCTCTTTCCTACTTTTATTTTGGTAAAAAATTTCACCCTTTAAATTATTAGATTCATGTGCATCTCCAACATACAAAGAATGATTTACCATACCTAGTATATAAATAATACAGAAATTGTAGCATTCATGCTGCTGCAGATTGTTCATCATGGTCTTCCAGATTCAGAGCTTGAAGCAGCTTTGGCCAGGATTCTGGAATTCCTCCAGGAAGTTCGAATTCTAACAGTTTTCCACGACTGCAGTAGTACTCCTCCAGAGGTTGACTCTGCAACAAGTTCAAATGCTCAAATCACTAATACACCAAAAAGAATTTTACTTTTACAGTTGATCTATTGAACATAAGCATCTGATGTAGTCAAGGTCCAACTACTAGTTATTATTGTCCCAGAGCTATTAATAATGACAGCTTCTCATGCACATTTAGGCTAAACTCTACAGTTTGAGTCAAACACATCTATTATATGGTGTAGTATCTAACAAGTATACGCTAAAGGTGGCAGCATAACAGTTGTTCAAATTTAAAAGTTAAAGAAATTGGTTGTGTCCCTAGTTCCTAAAAGCAGGAAATTACCATCTCATTATATATACGCAGCCGTTTCTTAACAATTTCTTCAGTGTCATCAGAACGTGTAATAAGTTTTGAGGCGCAATGTGGAGGGGGAAGAAGAGGAGCCATGTATAAGTCAGGGTTTCCATCCTCACCCTTGATGTCAATGGAAGCAACATTATAGTTTCCACCACACTCACTACAAATCCTTCTTCCTAGGCACTTTGCAAGCAAAGCTTCTTCCCGAAGTTTTAGATTAATAACCAAGTCGATGTCCGTAACTCCCTCTAAAATTTCCTGAAAAAATAAAATAAAATTGAAACAGAAAGGTGAGCATAAAGGCCAAGGATAACTAAAAATTTTGACAACAAACACCATATGAGGAGACACTTCCTTTGTCTATTTGATCAAAAGGTACGACAGTCTGACCAAACAGACAGAAAACATGCAGCCGCCGGAGCCTTTCTATGTCTTTTTTGAAATTAAGTTTTCTTTTGAAACCCATGTCATGCCATCTGCTAGAGTAGAGATTGCAACTATTCAAACCATCAGACCACAGCCATCACTTCTATATTCACCCAATGCAACAAAAGTGTTTGAACAAATCAATATTTTCAATCCATTTTTTCTAAGTATTGTTTAAAAAAACGGACAAGGCGTGCGCCTACAGGTGCACCCAGAGGAGAGTCGCTGAAGAAATGCCTCAGGGCGCACACCTCAGCCTCCCCAGGCGAGGCTTATGCCGAGGTGCACTGCCTCTTTGTATTCTGTTTTGGGTTTTTTTTTACTGGGCCGACCCAGAGTTAAAAAAAAAAAAGAACCCATGGATTTTTAGGGTTTAGTTGTTTTAAACTATTTAAAAAAAATTTAAAAAAAGGGTAAAACACGTTATTCCACCTTGCTGCCGAAACTGAGAAGAAAACATGAGGAACTCTTGCTGCTGAAATTGAGAAGAGAAAGAAGAAAATAAGACTCCTTAGAGACTTAAAGCTACCTGCACAGCAGCGGAATCTGAGAAGAAAAGAAGCAGTTTTTTGATGTATTTGGTTTTTTTCTTTTTTTCTTTTCTTCTCTTCTTTTTTTCTTATCTTTGCTTTTTTCTTATTTATTCTTTTTTTTTTTTTGTTTTTTGGTCCCACTCCCAGCCACCAATTAACTAGCAGTATAATGAATCACTGACACTTTTTTTTTTTTTTTTTCCTTCTTTTCTTTTCTTCTCTTGTCTAAATCCTAAAATTGTTTCTTTTTTGTTTTTGGTCCCAGCCACTGATTTGCATAAATTATAAAGAACACGAATGGGAGGATGTTGACACCAATGAAGAAGAAAATAACAATTTGGTGGAAAACTTTTCAAGTGATAATAAGTGATGATGGTGGTGGCTATGTTCAAATTTCTTGGGAGCAAGGGGCCACTAACTTTCTAGTATTAAATAATATTTAATCTAACAAACTATTAAAAATTAAAGACAATTAATGTTTTTGTTATGAATTTTATGATTTTAAGTTATTTTATATTTATACCATTTTATTACTATTTTGCTATATATACTTTTTTAATTTAAGTCGAGGCTTACGCCTTGCCTCACAATGGCAAAACGCCTCAGATAGGCCTCACATGTTTTAAAACATTGTTTCTAAGAAAACAAATTTTATTGGAAAATAGAGGGAAAATTGTGAATCAGAAGCAGTATCCATCCTATGCTACCAGAGCTAAATTAGAGAAAATAAATCATTACAAGTTTATGATACTAGCCATGGTAGCAGCAAGAAGAATGTTTACTAATATGCTGGACAAAAAGAATAATTCATTTCTAACGAGTAACTAACAATGCATAGTAAAAACATTGTAATTAGCTCTTCTAATTAAAAAAGAAAAAGAAAACTAAATTACAATAGCATTCAGTAGATCTTCAAAGAAACAACAAACAAATGTAAATAAATTATTTTCCATTTCAGTATCACACGAATCAATTTACTAAATAAATAATTAAAAGAACTGACAACAAATGCATAGCCTGTATGAAGAAATGTCAACTCTACCTATCCCAAGCAAAGCCCTAATCCCAGCTAAAATTGACTTACATGTACATGAACTTTTCACTGTCAGTCTACTATCTCCAAAAGATATACTCCATAGTAGGTCCTTGACAGTGATGTTCTCAAATAATCTCTCTTCAGTTTTTGAGACTTTTCCCATCCTTTTGGTAAATTGCACAGACATCACATGCACCATCCTCATTGTAAGGAAAATGTAAGGTTATTTGAAGTTCATAAACGACTAACTTTTATCCTCTTAAAATATCGGCAAACCGTAATAGCATAAAAACCATCTGGCCTTAATTGAGATAGTATATTAGTAACAATAGTTTATGGTTGCATATATTTGAAATGGTTTCTTCAATTTAAGTATACATAATTACTCAAGGATACACACAAAAATAATTGAGGAACCATCCAAATATATTTTTCTTAAGAATCAGGATGATGCAAGGTTGTCATACATACATAACGAATTCCCGGAAGATTCCTATGAGTTTTTAACAACCATAACCAAATCCCACATTGAATTCGCTTAGATGGGCAAATTACTTAAAAGAAAACATACACACCCATTTGATTATCTTATTCATTATATATCTGCAACATTCACTTTTATCAAACATAAAAACACAAATACAAAACTATGTAATTCAACATTTTATAAAATAGAATTACTCACCGCCTGCCTAATGGTTCGAGGGAAGCCATCAAGAATAAAACCCGATTCACCCTTTGCTGCACTAGCTTCAAGACGCTTGGACAATAAATTTATTATAATTTCATCTGAAACCAATTTTCCTTGGTTAACAATGTCTGCAAGCTGCAAAATTTATAGTTTGGGAAGAAAAAAAGGTTAATGATGGCAGACAAAAAAAAAAAGAAGAAGAAGACGAGAAGCATAGATCATCTTCATCTGTATGAAGTAAGCTAAGATAATTTTTTAATAATAAAAAAAATTATTTCCAATTTACTTTCTCAACAAACAAACAAACAAAAAAGAAAAAGAAAAAACTAACAAATTCGTTTAATTATCAGAATGATTTTTACTTTGCAAGTAACAAGCTTCGTATATTATATATCTCCAAAACCCCATGCAAATTCAATACATTTGGAAATAGTAAGCAAAATCATCACGAACCTGGGAAGCGAGAGGACCAGAGGATGAGAGCTCCTCACGGACAAGATCACCGGTGGCGATATGAGGAACACCGAGGAGATTAGAGAGACGAGAAGCGTAGGTTCCTTTTCCGACGCCTGGACAGCCGAGAAACACCCACTGAATATTTCTATCACTGGGATCTCGCTTCAGAGGAAGACCCCTTTGGTTGTGGTCCAGCCAAGTCGCCGGTTTCAGGTCAATTCCCTGATTCGAAGAAGAAGAAGAAAAGCTTCGAAGAGTGATGGCCATGGAAGAGAGCGTTGCGGAGCTTCTGAGTCTGAAAAGGCGGTGATTCAACTTCAACACCGCCATTGTACCTTGTTGTTTGAAGCAGAGGAAGTTTCCGTCTCTGGCTTTGGCTCTGCCTCTAGGTTTGGAGCTTCCAAGTTACTTTTGCTTTTTTTTTCTTCTTTTCTGTTTTTTTTTTAATTATTCTTTTTATTTTAAATATTCAATAACCAGTGTCTTTTTGGCGTTTCAGAATTTTTTTTTTTTTTGCTCAAAGAAAAAAAGAGCTGTACAGAGGTCATGACCCGAAAGTTATCTCGTTAGTGGGTCAATTCCAAATTTTAGAATAAGCCCTTTTTTGTTCGGTATAGCTTACTTCAGATCAAAAAATTATACTTGGAGGCTTATAACAAATTTTATTAAATACTTCTTTTTTTTTTTACCATCAATTTTATCTTTCTCCAATTGCAAAATTCAAATCCTAGTTATCAAAAAAAAAAAAAAAAAAAAACAAAAAAAAAAAAGGCCCAACCCCAATTTTTATGTTTCTTTTTCTACTATTTTCTTTTCTTTTCTTTTCTTTTCTTTTCTTTTTTGAAAAAGGTCACTTTTCTAATATAAACTCAGGAAAAACCTGTTTGTGATAATTCAGAACAAATATAAGAATATTGTCAAAAAAACAAAAAAAGCCAAAATGCTACTTTACAAATTTACAGTGGGGTAATTTTTATTTTTTTATACAAGTCAAAATGAGCATGTTTTAGAACCCATGGGCTAAAATTCAACTGGTTTCATATTTCATCCCGGAAACTCGTCTCAATCTTTACAATCCCATGAAATTTCAGATTCCATTCAGCCTTTAAGAAAAGGTTTAAGCAGAAGAAGAAATTCAATACCAGAGCCAATTGAATAATAAAAAATGGTCAACAAAGAAACTAAAGATAAAGGACACTCAAACAAAGCACTAAATCACATCAGAATGTGTAGAATCTTACATAAAATTACTAGCCTCATTTGCTGATCATTACTGGATTAATTGAAAAAAGAAAGAGTAAAATACAAGTGCAGTAATGTAGAGGATTGTCTTCACTCGGCCCTACCATCGTCATCGTTGATCCCATCCCCTGCATGCCTGCATCCAAAACCCGCAGATTGGATTAGAACGCATGCACAAGAAGTCACTAATTGCTCTTACAAGGGCAATTAAAGAGTATTATATTGGGAACCTAAAATTGTTCTCTCCCCTTTTTTGTATTAACTACAGAAAACCTATCATGAAGTTTTTGAATCACTCTAGAAAATGAAAAACGGTGGGATCAGATCAACATTTCACCAGAAACAGCAATCAAATCATGCAGCACTTAATTGTATACAGGCTTATCTTTTTTTCCTTTTAAGGATTTCTTACAGGCAACATCAATTGGAGTAACAGGAATAATATAATTAACTGCTCGCATCTATGATCCATGTAATTGTAATTCTACTTGTTCTTCAATCAAAAATCCTACAAAATTTAAGCCTATAAAAGAAAAGTCTTTATCCTCGTTCTGAACCATTGAAATAAAGTAACAAACAAGATACCAAGAAACTAATCAACTGGCATGTGATCATCCTTCAACATAATCCAACTCTTGCCTTTCAAACCAATTTTTCAAAATAAGTCATTGCACATAATCCACTAACAAATCTAGACTCTCTCCCAATTTAAAACCTCATTAGGAAATCTACTACAAAAAAACTATTCTGTACCGCATACTCATTACCTAAACCCTACTCTTAATCTGAAGCCTTTTTAAAACATTACTTTGTCCAGAACCATTTTAACAAATACCCCATCCCATTCTTAGATGTTGGGTACCCTCCCATTAGAAAAACCATCTGCCAGTTGGATTGACAGAACCTTTGTCTTCTTTTCGTCTTTTTCAATAAAAATCTCCAAAGAAAAGAAAAATGTGCAGGTGTCTTGAATAAATATCTAGAGAATAAATACCTAAACAGCAAACTAGGATTGACATTAAGAAGAAACCCCACTCAGAAAATTAAGAGAAATCAAGAATGACCTATTAATGAACAAAGTCCGCCAAGTAAGTTTGAAACTTCTTAGTCAGCAGTATAATCTCCCCTTCACCCACCCAAATCACTATTACACTCGTTGGTGGATTGTAACACCATTCTTAAGCAAGACCTGGTATGTGTAGGCTAATAGAATACATTACCACTATTTGTACAATCAAACTTCGACCAGAAAGGAAGAATTATAATGAATAACAACCATTCATATTTAACCATAGTCAATTTCTTACAGAAATGACAAATTGAATGTTCCTTGAACCATGTTTAGAACTAATTTCTATTTCAACCCAAAAAGAAAGGGGGAAGGGGAGGGAGCACAAAATGTATAGCTGATAGGGATTCAGAACAAACCGCCAAGATGTAGTTAGATTTCGAGCTTTTCTGTCCAACTGAAGGTTTTCCAAGGCAGCTGAAGTTCGAATTACATCATCTGAAAGTTCATCACTGTCATATCTCCAATTGTACTCATCTTTCCTGTAACCAGTCATGGAAGATCCTCCTCTTCGATCTGAATACTAAAAATATATTAGACAAAAGAAACGCAAGAAAACCATAAACAGAAGGCTCGAATAAACAGTTTTATTACTTACCAGATGCCTGGGAAGCAGAAACAGGCCTATGATGAGCATACCAACAAACTAAAACATCTCAGTAAGAGTGGAAAGGGAAAAATGGAAAGCGATTGATAAACCAAATTAGGACTGAAAAGCAGTGAGGTTTGCCATCACCTTCCTAGTGGAGGCAGGCCACCAGCAACAGATGATGAAGAAGGTCTTCGATTGTTCCGAGACTCTAAATTGGATAAGGACTCTGTCTCTGCAGCTGTTAGCCTCCGTCCAGTACCCCTAGTTTGGGACAGGTTCTGTAGAAACAAGATTTACATGATAAGCTAAGGGCCATTTGATATAACTTATGCAAGTAGAGCTTTTAGCAGTAGAGTTTCTTATAATAGATTTTTTCAAAGAAGAGCTTTTATTAAAAAGCTAATAGTTATTTGGTTGTCACTTTAAAACATGTTCTTAACTTTTAGTAGACCGTCTGGCTAACATAACTTCAAAAGTGCTTTTGACTCCTAATTTATTATAAATAAATTATTTAACTAACATTTTTTGGATAAAATAGAAATTATAATATAATAGTAAGGGCAAAATTGGTAGTAAAAAAAAAGCATTTAATGCTTTATTCAGCTTCTCTGTATAAGCTGAAAAAGATGGAAAATTTTAAAATTTGAGCTACTCCAAAATAGCTTTTTGGTCGACAAATACTTGTTGACTTGTGTGCCAAACACCCTTTTCTTAGCACCCTCCAACTCCATGTAGAGCTTTTTGACCAGAAACAAACCATACCAAACGGGGGCTAAATGAAATCTACGGGAAAGTTACAAAAACCATCAATTTTTAACACAAAAGGTAAGAATTTATGCACCAACCCAATACCAAAAACTTTTCAGGAAAAAAAAAGTTCCTATATACCAGCTCTCCCACTAAATATTTTGAGTAAAACTTACTGCAGTATGATAACAATTAAATACTTCAACAGAAATGTAAAATATTTATCAAATCCAAAGGTACAACTCAATTCAAGAAACCCTGTATCACCAATAGTTAAGGCAACCTACATGAACACATCTCCATGTTTCTATATGTAATATATATTCTTCCATGGCAATAAGCCTTCTCTCAAAGTCACTACACAAGTTCTTAACCCATCAAAATAATCAAGTACTACATCCTTCAAAGATAACAGTTAATACCCACCCCATATGACATAAGCAATCCCCCTCTGACCCCCCATAATGGTCCTTCCAGGTCCTCTTCTTTTCCCCCATTATAAGCACAATCTATGTTCAGTTCCACTTAATAAACTATCACTAGAAATTTCTCTTTATAAAATTACTATAATGCCAGATCTTACACTTCTTCATACTGAACAGTTTTCTAACATGTCATTTCTCTTCTCTCACTCTTAATCCAGCGTTTCCATGGTTACTAATTTTCTTTATTATTCTGGTATGATTCCTTCCCTCATTCAATTTATCTAAGCAGAATAAGCACACTTCCGGAATATATGTCAGTCCTATCCCATGGACCAAGACATTAACAAAAATATTAGATTCTATTTGCACCAGATATCAGCAATCAAACAGGCATCTTTGTCAGTCTAAACTTTTTTTTTTTTTTTTTTTTTTTTTTTGTGAACAAACAAAATAATCAAATCGCAATTTTCTTAATAAGATAACCTACAGAACAACCATGAAAATTAATCTTAAAGCAAGAACATACTAGTGCCATATTAGACTGTAGAGCTAATGCGTGTTTTGAATTGTAATGAAAATAGGAGATTGAATGTCAAACCTCAAATTTCAAGAAACCATCAAGGACATCCAATAGCAAAGGACCACTATCACCATTTCTATTGAGGTCATATCCATTTTTGCTGCTGAATTCTTTCAGTTCAGTTTTCCACGAATCCTTTTGCTGCAATTCAGTAAATTAAAGCATCATTCATTCGTATAAGATAACCAAACACTAATTTATTTCAACAAGATGAGCTTATAAAAGAATTTACTTGATTACCAAATTACACTCCGGCAAATAAACTTTTAGGGTGTGGTTCAGTTGAGCCCAGTCTAGATATTCACATATCAATGCAGTCAGAAGCCTACCTGCAGTTCAGAAAACAAAGAACAGTTAGGAACTTTTGATTTGTGATAGAAGCTTAGCAAAAACTACGACCAAACTTAACCACGGTGCACTATCATGGCACAATGAGACTTAAGAATTATTTTTTAGCTGTAAAACATCTAATGATGGCTCATATATAACCAAAAAAGAAGAAGAGAAAAATGCTGTACAGTATACACTTTATTTTCTTCTTTTCCTTGTCAATCAGAGCTTTGGAAGTAAGTACCATGTGGTGCTAAAATGCATGTTACAATTTGAGTAGAAGTAATAATAGTAAGAAAAACCATTAATCATGGATCAAAATCATATCTTGACAACAACACGCATAAAATGTTGCAAACCAGTTTCATTTTCCATTTGCTTCGTTAGTTTCCTTTTCCTATTGAGAAAAAAAAAATCAAAACAAAACAAAACTTAAGGGAAACTAGGAGAAACCTTTTTTTTTTCATTAACTGATTTCCTATTTAATTTATCTACTCATCGATATCATTCCACCTCAGAACAGAATTTTACTATCCCTCTTATTATGCAAAAGTTTAACTTAAACTGGAGCTTGCAGACCTTAATCTGCATGGATTTTATCTTCATCTCAACTATAATAGAACAAAGTTATCATTACTATTCTCAAGTGACAATTTGCTTCATAATAGCAGGTTGCTAACAAAATTTATTTGAGGGAGAGAGAAAATAGGAACCTGAAGGTAAAGCATGGAGTTGTTTGGCACGCTCATTGCAGCTACCAAGTAACGCAGGAGGTAAACCTTCTTCCTTCTCAACAACACGATCTTCCTCTTCAATTGCCTCAAATACACTTGCTCTAAGCTCAGCCTAGCAATGATACAACTAATTATTTAAAACATTTCTTCTCTGTATAAAACAAATAGCTGCATAGAACAATGTGTAAATGTCTGTACGTGTATGCATACTTATAAATGTATACTATAAACGACGATACGCTAACCTAAGTACCACAATTGACCCATTAAAAAGAACCATAATATTTCCCGAAATTACAAATCACAGCCTAAATTTTCCAAAAGAGCGTCACACACCCTTAATTCTAAATTAATTTTTTCTGCATTTTGAAGAAGCCTGAAATAACAAAAACCTACTACAAAGAAACCAACTAAAGCACCAGCAACATTTTCCCAATTAACCCAACAAAAAAAAATCATTTTTTCTCAGTTTCAAATCAGCTACAAGCGACCACCAGAAATATCCATATGGTAAAAGCGGGGTCAAAATAACGAGTAGAAAATGGAAATGGAAAATGGGAGAAAGAGAGAGAGAGAGAGGTACAGAGGAGTAAAATTACCCGGATCTTGGCAAGAACGCCTTTCTTCTCGAGGGTCCGAGTGACTAGGGTCTTGAGGTCCATCATCTCCCTCGTGTAATCGTCCATGGTTTTGGTTTTTTCAGAGAGTTTTGAGTGTGCTTCAGAGCAGAGCTTCTCTCTGTCTCTCACTCTCACTCTCTCTCTCTCAGCGTGTTTTGGGTTGTGATTCTTATTTTGAAATTGAAATTGAGAGCTTGTTTTTGGGATGCTTTTGATTCAGCCTTCGGGGGGGTTGGGGCTTCAGGGAGAGCGAGAGAAAATAGAGAAAGGAGACGAAAATTAACGAATATAGAGAGAGAGAGAGAGAGAGAGAGAGAGAGAGCAGTGGGTGTAATAATGGGGAATTCTGGTGGATGTGGGCTCCACTGGAGGATGGAGTTTCGTCTCTTTGGGCTTTACTCTGTTCTCATTTTGGGCGACATCGTGGACCTCCTTTCAGAGGCCCGTCCATCATTAATTTTTGGGTAACAATTCATATATCTGGAATAAATACATGAATTCAAAAACAAACAAAAATTTGCATGAATAGAATAGTTATTCTTGAACTTTTTTTTTTTAATATTTCATGCATTTTTAAATTAAAAAAGAACTATTCTTTTTAAAATACTCAGAATTTTTATTCTCATATTGTACTTTTGATCAGCTTTAGGTATATCTTTATCATTTTTGTACAAAAAAAAATTAAATGCTTAAATAAATATAAAAATTAGACTTTTATTAATTTTGACCAAATTTGAATTTTTATTTTTTAAAAAAATATTAATAAAAGCTAAATTTTGAATAGAATTCAATATTTTTTTCCATACATATAAATAAGAATAATTATTCATGTTTTTTGTTTTTATTTCCAAGAATAGTTATTCCCATTTTAATAGGAATATCTATTATGTAAACTAAACATGCACTAGTGTTGGATTGATATAGTTTTTTTTTGGATGTTGGCACGCACACGCTGAACCATAATTTTATTTTTGTGACAATTTCATCATCAGCGAACAAAAATTGAGTGCATTCTTTATTTATTTTTGTTAATATAACAGGTGACGTGATATGCGTGTGATCTTATTTCAAAAGTAAAAATGTCAATTATCTCTTTTCAATAAAAGATAAAACTGTTTTTTGTCCTCCATTTCCCTAAAACTATCTTTTCTTCTCTCAACGTCAGCGGCAAATTTTTCTCCCTGCAATCCATAATCAAAGTCCTTATATTTTGCTCTTTCTACCGATTCAACCAAGTCAAAGCCTAAGTGCTCGTTTATTAACACATTATTTTTTGTTTTTTGTTTTTAGTTTTTGATTTATAGTTTTTGATTTTTATTTTTGTATTTTTTTAAAAATTAAAAACTCGTTTGATAATCATTTTTGTTTTTGGTTTTTTAAAAAGAAAAAACAAAAACTTGTTTGATAACCATTTTTGTTTTTAGTTTTTTGTTTTTATTTTTATTTTGTATAATGTTATTTATAAAATCTATACTAAAAATTCAAAATTAAATTTTACATATAAAATTCACATTAAAAATTCAAAAACTAATATCCAAAATATCAAATACAGATTGATTAATAAAAAAAAAATTAAAATAATCAATTATAAATTCTTTAAAAAATAAAAATAAAACTACAAATAATTGTAAATATATGTCAAAGCACATATAATTTAAATTTTACAATCATTTTAAAGTATCATAAAAATTAATAAAATATAATCTAATGTTGAAAGGTGGTCCAAAGTCGATCTGCAATTCGATCCCTTACTTGAGCCATGAGCATAGCTTCGTTGTGGCCAACATTGATTGACATTTATGTACTGTTTTCCACATTTTGTACATTATCATCATTAATAATCAATAATTCATCATTAAACTCATGGAATAATAAATCTTGATGAGCATGTAGTTTAATGAAGTTGTGAATCGTACAACATGCTGTAGGCATATACGTCTGTGTGCGCATGGGATATGGAGGCATTTTGTTTTAAAATTGGAAATCGAGCTTTTAGCACTCCAAAACATCGCTCAATGACATCGCTCAATGATAGTTAAACAGTTCTTCTTTACCTTGAGGTTGTCGTCGTCGACCCCTAAAGTCACGTAGGTNAGTAAGTTATAAATGTTCCAGATTGCTGAAGAGGTAGGTTATAGTATTGTTGATTCTTTTCGAAAGCTTATGAGATAAACAACTAAAACTCTTTGTGCTTCAGCCATTTTCAGAAGTACATGTTCAGAATTTCAAACTATTGATAGTAACTCTCTCAAGCGGTGATATCAATGAATATTCTTGTGAAATTATAAATAGTTACGAACGAGTCACTAATTCAACAAATATTAATTTGGTATGAGTCATTAGCAGTTCCTTCCCAGCCAGACATAACAAATGTGAAACGCATATCAAATGAACAAGCACACATTACATTCCATGTAGTATTTGATTTTCTACCACGAAATGGAATTTGTCGATCTTGTGGAATGCGTGCATCAACATGAGTTCCATCAATAGCACCGATACAATTCTTTAACATAAAAAAAAATAAGAAATATATATAACATAATTAGATTCATAATTTTACAAAAAAAAAATAACTTAAAATTGCATTATATAACATTGTAATATTGAAAAATTACCTTGAAAAATGGATAATATTTTGGATTGAATCTAATCTCAGGAGGAACAACATCAGAATTAGAAGGGCAAATAAGTTCTATCCCAAGCATGCAGATCTTTTTTAGAACGCGATTGAAATATTTTGAAATAGTTTGTCCTGAATGTTGAAACCTTTCAGCTGCCAGACGATTCCTCTCATTATNGCTCCGAAAGTGCTTAAGCTTTGTAACAAGTTCACGTCCATTTCCAAAACCAATAAGATATTGCCTTGCAAGCTTTTGCATAAACATATTAGCTCATGCCATAACCGATTTGGAGCCAAAACCAAAACCAAAAGATCTGGAACCAAAACAACAGATCTGGAACCAAAACCAAAACAACAGATCTGGAACCAAAACCAAAACCAAAACAAACAAAAAAGAGTTTCGCAGCAAAGAGAGCAAGCATACCTCACAAAATCGAAGATGGTGAAGTTGCCGTTCGGGGAAGATCGACGATCAAAAGCCGGCGGGTCGAGTGAAGTTGGATCTGGACAGAAGTGGTATTGAGGCTGCGAAAGAGAACAGAGTAAACGAAAACACAAAATGAAAACGGAAAAAAAAAAGTTTTCTGTTTTTTCTTAAAATTTTTAAAACGTTTTTGAAAAAAAAAAAAAACAAAAAACGGTAAACGGTTATCAAACACGTTTCCGTTTTTGGTTTTTCAAAAAAATCAAAAACATAAACAGAAAACTAAAAACGAAAACGTAAACAAACGTAGCCTTAGTCACAACGCATAGTATATGGACGGAATCGTCGCTAAAACTAATTTATGTGACAGACAAACGCTATTGCAATTGGTCTGACACAAAAAATTTAGTGACCATTAACTGTTCATCTCATCATAGAAAATCAACATTGTGTGACGGATTAACTTGGTCACAAATTTTCTCACTCACCGGAAAGTTACCGCCGGCAAAGAATCTGAGACGGCATGTAGACCATCATAGATTAACCATCAGTGATGGTTTTGTGACAGCACCCCGTCATGGTAAATTAAATGTGACCGAAATTAATACGTCACGAAGTAATGCGTTAATTAGACATTCTCCGTCACAATATAACATCTGTGACTGCCTTGTGACGGTAGACCGTCACATTAAACATACCGTGACAATCTATATACCAACACTTATGAAAACAGTGATGTAATGCATTGATTTCGTGTTCGGCATGAACCGTCACAATATAACATCTGTGATGGTCTTGTGACGGTAGACCATCACATCAAACATACTGTGACGATCTATGTACCGTCATAATAGGTATTTTTTCCCATTTTTATCCAGGTATATTTTTTCAATTATTTTATAAATTTTTAGTAATTTTGTTTCTCACCCATTTTAATGTTAATATAGTATATCTTTAATACAAACACAACCCATTCAATATAATCAGTAAATAATACAATTCAAATGGAATTAGTCAAAAAACACTTTAAAATTCATTTAACATTACGACATTTGATATAAAAAGTTCAAAATTTCTGAATTGAAGCACTTGTTCTATTACATGCTTCATTGAAAAAATTTACAGCCCATTGATGATCTTGTAAAAATACAAAGCTAATAATAAAGTCTGCTATATAAGTTGAGGGAGTGAATGTAAATAGCCCAAAAAAAACACTCGAATACATCACATTTTCTTCATCTAGTGGAGAAATAAAATACCCGCTCTTGGTTACAATGCACTTCATTCCAGCAGCTTTGGTAGCTGCAAGTCCTATGTCACTGTCCTCTATCACAACACAACTAAAAAATAATAATAATAATAAAAACATTTCACTTTTCCTGATAAATACAGTATCTATATCAATACAGCTTGAGAGTTAACCACAAATGTTTTATACATAGGAAAAACAAATACAAAAATCATTTTAATGCAAGCAATTCGTCACAAGAAAAAATACTACAAAACTTCATTCCAATATATAAGCCTTGGTATTTCCCCACTGATAGAAGTAATTTGACACAAGAAAAAATACTGCAAACTAAACATAGTGAAACCATACTAACCATGATAGAAGTACAAAAAGCTGGATGAGATTCCATGGGTTTCCCAGTCACAAAGGGTTGCAGCATGAAAAAGCAGACTAAAGCATTAAACCTTGACCGCGCAACAATTAACATTTTGCTCATCATTTATCTCAAAAGCGAGAGAGACTTAGAGTAGACAAGAGGGGTTGCAAAATATAGCATAGCCACAAATTTTTGCATTTAATAAAAGGGAAATAATAATCAATTTATAACCTGAAGCAACTCAGATGCAGCAAGCCTCAAATTTGGTTCCCTGCCATCGAACCAAAGCAAACATAAACTAAACTCCAAGTAAACATTTTTCACAAATTCAAAGGATACAAGAATTGAAATTTAAAAATATCTAAAACATTTTAATTTCAAACTAAGATCATTAGAGAGAGAAAGAGAGAATTAGCAAACTTTTGTAGACATTTAGAAGAAAATCTTATAATTGTCTAAAACCAGACTTTTGTATACAGGTTTCCCTAACTTATGCTTTCACAGAGAAATAAGTTGGAGATTAAAAAAACCATGACTTAAAGCATGCCTAAAACCAGTAAATGCTAAAGGGGAATGCAAAGAAGGTTATAATTGTCCTCACAAGCTATGACCCGTCTAGAGAATGACTTTAGGAGCCATCCAATATGGAGTACCCTTAATAGACTTAGCACCAGATATAGTTGCCTATAGCACACATTTCATATATATTAGATTGTGTATGAAATAATATAAGTTCTTTTGGAAAAAAAATCAAAATCAGAAAAATGAACAATGAGATATATTTTAATGAGAAGTAAAAGAAAGTGTGTGTACCAGCTCAACAACTTGTTTTGATGCACCAAAATCTGCAAGTTTAATGCATCCTTTATTATCAACAAGGATATTGGCCCCCTGAAATTATGGCATGCATGGTGTCCACTTAGATTATGAGGAAAAGTTAAAAAAAAAAAAAAAATTTATTTCACATGTAAATCACCAGCAGCACAAAAAAAGGTACCAAATTATGGCTTGCACATCCCTTTAAGATAGAGTATTTGCTAGCAAAGGGCTTATTTGCCCAAGGGGCATGACTTACCAAAGGATTTTCTCTAGCTTTCTGAATGTGATGATGCCTGCCTCTTTCTGCCATTCTATATAAGAACATGTCATAACAGAAATTACAAATAAGGAGAATGTGAACAAGTTAGAAAAACCTTTCTGCATAATAAGTGGTTCAATCATAGTTACATGCTAACCTTCAATGGCTGTTTACATCAAATGGATTTGTAGATTTGATGATTGCTAGAAAGTGGACATGGGCTGTAAAATGATCAGAGATTGAATATCAGTTATCTACAATATGGTTCAAACTTTAAGCAATTCATCATTTGGTTGTGCAGCTGAATTACTCAGATGCCCTTGCAGATTAGGAGTAGCAGATGCATTTCATGGCTGCCAAAAATGCACATAATAACAAGGAGAATGATGTATATGAAAAGGAACAACAACAGAATTGGGAAGACTACACCAGAAATTCTACCTGATTGCTTGGAGGACCAACAAGTGATTGTATAAATGATTGAGCAATTGACTGATAACTAATAGCAGAAAATAAAGAAGGTTGCTGATGCATGGTATGCCATTTCTCAGCACCAGGAACATTGATAACGGAATTACTACCACTGACTAGTAATGCTGGTGTAAATACAGGGGCACCATTGAAGCCCCATTTGAGGGGAATGTGGACAAGTTGCTTACTGATGCAGCTGCAGGAAAATTAGCAGTACAAGGCACCATGGATAGCCCTAAAGTTGAAACAAAGAAATCACCACTTCACCATTAATAGGAAATGACGTGAAGTTACCTGCAGCTGCAGTTGTTATAGGACCAGCATTACCTGGTGTTCCAGAAACATGAGCAAGGGAAGGTACTGAAATAGACAGTTGTGATAGAACAGACTCCAACGAATTCACATTAGGAGCTTGTTACACTTTTGGCTGGGCAACGACATTAAAAAAGGCCCAGTTGTTGTCATTGGCTGAATTTTCTGGCTATGCAGTAGGTTGAATTGTAGTAGATTGATGTGCTTGAGGAACTGCTGCAGCAATAAAAGGTTCAGGATTAGCATCAAAATCAATTAAACTTCTAGAGGTCTCTACTTTAACTTCGAATTGGTTCCCATATTTAGATCCCAAGCTGCTGGACAATGCAGTTCTCTGCAAAAATAATTATCCAATAAGTTTTTCCACAACTTAATTATAATAAATTTAAGAGAGAAAATATTTAAGCATTTCAAATGACACAAGAACAAACATACATACAGACATAGCAACAACCATACGAGACGCGGATACTATTTATTAGTTATATTGAAGAAAAGAAAGTAACTATATTGGTTATGTATCAGGAGAACCAAAAGCTATTCCATGGACACAACTTTCACCGATTCGATGTGCAGCTGATTCATAGGCTCACATTGATGGCCAAGTTGGAGATGTTTGTTGCTGGCCGACAAATTTAGGATGGGTGATGGGTCCAATATTACTTTACTCATGCTTTCTATCTGGTGCAACTCTTGCTCTTTACCATGGATCACCTCTAAGCCATGGTTTTGGAAAATTTGTGTAGGTGACACCACCAATACTATCGATGAATCAATTGTGGAAAATATTTCCAAAAGCATTTTGTTTTTAGTAGAAATTATATATATGAGCATTAGATCTTCATATCCAAAGGCCAGATGATTTTCTGTTATGACATTTATCCAGGATGCAGGAGTGACTATTTTGGGTACAGTTCCAAGCCTTGTAAAAGCTTGGAAGAGTACAGAGTGCATGAAAGGCCTTGACTGGACAAAGATAAAGTAATTATTTTTCACTTCAGATTATAAACTAGTTTGCCTATGACTCCCAAGAAAACAAACTGAAACATGGGTCCTGTGCAGATCATTTGCTTCCACTGGGGAAGCGTCTAATGTTGATGATGACCTTTGGCTCTCTTCACAAGCTTATTATAAACCCATTATTGAATGCTGTGGAGGGACAGAGCTCGCGTCTTCATACATACAAGGAAGTCCTCTGCAGCCACAAGCTTTTGGAACATTTAGCACAACATCAATGACAACAGGCTTTGTCATCCTTGATGAACATGGAATTCCTTATGTAAAAACATACTCTTATCTGATTTTTAATCAGGCTGTCAACCAGAGTCCAAAACACCTAGGAAAAAAAAATAGAAATGTGAAGGTGTTGTGCCAATTAATTGATAATTTTAGAGTTTCTATTTCTACATACATGTTTGATTCTCTTTTTGCCAATGTGACAGCCAGATGATGAAGCTTGCACTGGTGAAGTGGGTTTATTGCCTATATACATGGGAGCAACTGATAGGTTGCTAAATGCTGATCATGAAAAAGTTTACTTTAAGGGAATGCCACTGTACAAAGGAATGGTATGCCATTGTACATAAATCTGATGAGAGCAACTTTCTGTTTAGTTTATCTCGATTAGAATTTTTCTTACAAATTTTCCACAAACGATGTCAGTTGGGTTTTTATTTGAATTCACATTTCTTCAAATTTAATTTTTTTTTGAAGGTTGGTCTTATGAGAACTTTCTGTAACTTCTACATATCAATTGGCAGTGCCACAGGAGACATGGAGACATCATTAAGAGAACTGTTGGAGGCTTTTTCATTGTACAAGGCAGGGCAGATGACACCATGAATCTCGGTGGCATTAAGATACGGACAATATTCTCCATCCTTTATTTCTTTTTAAATGAATGATGATGAAACATTCTGAAATCATTCTAAGGTCTTATCTCATTAAAATGGAACAATAATCTTCGACATAATTGTGTTGGTATATATGCTTGGACTCATTCTTGAAACACATACAATTTGAAAGCAGGTTAGTTCTGTTGAAATCGAATGAGTCTGTGACAGGGCCGATGAAAGTATCATGGAGACAGCTGCAATAAGTGTGACGCCAGTGAGTGGGGGTCCAGAACAGTTGGTCATATTTGTGGTATTAAAGAAGGGATATAATGCAGAAGCAGACAAGCTAAAGATCAAATTCTCAAGAATCATTCATAGCAGCCTCAATCCTTTGTTTAAGGTTTGACTGCTTTAATAGTTTATATGCAACAATCGGCGCATAATTAAACTCAAACTTAGCATTTTAAATGAATCTGTACGCTTTTAATGTGTTAACAGGTGGGGTTTGTGAAGATTGTCGCGGAGTTCCCTCGAACAGCCTCAAACAAGTTGCTGAGAAGAGTTTTGAGAGAACAAATCAAGCACGAGCTTTATTTTCAGAGTAAAATTTAGTTTAACAGAGTTGATGCCTTTCTTTTGTGGATGAATTTAATAAGAGAAACATGTGCCTAGAATGATCAGTGTAAGTGAATATATATGTATATGTTAATGTTTTATACATTTGAGAGATTGTATCTTTTTCGTAAACATTAAGTCAATGATAATAAGATTTCTGAACAAATGATTGAGTTGATATAGAATCAATATTGTACACTCTTTGCGAGTTTTGCTGATTCGATAAGAAATAAATGAGTTCATTCCTCCTAACTTACGTGTACAATTTTGCTGATATGATGGAGAGCATAAATTTAAACACAAGCCAATATAGCTAAGCAATGAAGGTAGGTTAGCCGAGTAATTCCAATTTCTATACGTTCGGCCACTTTGAATATGCATGGGACACTTTCCCACTTGCAAAATCACCGAGTGCCGTGTTATATGTTGGTTTAAGATCAAGTACTACTTTACTGTTTTATTAGCTCTTTCTTGTGGTGTTGGCTTTCTATGTATTAATGTCTATGCTTATCTTGTTGTAATTAACTAGTGATGTAGGAAGTCAGTAAACAAAGAGTCGAAGCCTGGATAAGCAAGTTAAAATGCTTGCTTAATAATTGAAAATGTAAAATGCTCCTTTTCTCATTGATTTCTCAAAAGCTTCTCAAGCTTTACAAAAATGGAGTAAAAGCCATCAAAATAAAAAATCTCTGTCGTCCGCGAGGTTGATCATGTTCCGTTTGTGATGCAGCCGACAATCAGACACAATCCTAACTAACTCTTGCCACGTGGATAACTGCGGAGATACGAGAATCAATGCAACGATGGGGCCGTATCCTCGATGCCAGGTTGCTGGACTTGCAGACGTAGAACGACATCGTTCTAAACACAAAACTAAAACTTAAAACATTTAAACTAAACGCTGTCGTTTACAAAACAAAAGTAACAGCCAATAGAAATTAAACTTGAGTAACGGTAACTATGTGATGCGTGTCGTAAACACCAAAATTAATTACTGAAATTAAACACTACCGTAGTAGCAGCAAGTTCAGGTCGATTCCACAGAGACTGATGATCAAACTATTTCTATTCCAATTAAAGTAAAATTAAAAAGGCAAAATGGGGATTTTATGTTGGAAAGTTCAAATATTAAAGAAAACAATTTAATAAATATCGAAAATAACAATAGAAGAAAACATTGGGTCAGAGTATCTTCAATTACTNTTGCAAATAATCATGATGTAAATAATGATTTTAAAAACCAATAAAGCTTAGTTGAATTCAGGTAAAATATGATTATATTAAAGGAATAAAATAAATGTCGTTATCAATGGTGAATGGAGCATTAATAAGATTTATATGTCACATTGCAATTTAATTTGCTATCTTTTATTTAAAATTAAAAAATAAATATATTAAACATAATCAATTAATATTTACTAAATTAATATGGACTTGGATGATGTTAATCACCTCCGTTGATAAATAACAAAAATAAATTTTAAAAAATAAATAAAGATATTGTGATATATACTAAATTTATTAATTATTTTTTTAATATTTAATGGGGTAAAAGTTCATTAATATTTGATAAATTATTAGTGCTTTATAATTATAATAGAAAAAAAAAAAAAAAGATAAATGCACTTTACTGCTATATGTACTTTGGTAAATTTGTACATTAAATTTTTAAATTATAAATGTTTTATATTAAACATCCAATTTACATTATATGTCACATTAGGCTTTTAAATTTCAAGTGTATGACATTAATTCTTTAATTTATATTATATGTCACATTAAACCTTCAAATTTCAAGTGTAGCGTATTAATCTTCGAATTTATATTTTATGCCACAATAAATTGGATCACATTAAAATATTATTTTATATCCCCTATTATGATATAAAATATAAATTGGAAGATTAATGTGGTACATTTAAAATTTAAAGGTTTAATGTGATATACAATATAAATTGAAAGCTTAATGTGATACAATTGAAATTTAAAAGTCTAATGTGATATAGATTGTAAATTAGAAGCTTAATATGATACGTTTGAAATTTGAAGATATAATTTGTAAGTTTATTAAACTAGTACTAAAATGTATTTATTAAAAAAAAAACGAATAAAAAAATTTATATTAAATATAAAAAAATTTGATTAATAATTTCGTTAAACAAAGAATTTCTCAAAAATGGAAGTGAATATGAAAATGAAAATGAAAATGAAAGGCCACTAAGATCTATGTTCCCTATTGGCTAGCGGCAACATACCTCCACGAGCTTTGCATTGTCTAACAGAATCATACACAAATTCTCTCTCTCTCCAAATCTTAAGGAAAAAAATGCATTGCCAAAACTAAAACTTTAACACGCAGCAGAACCAAGCTTCCAAATTTCCATTATTTCTCTCTCACTTTCTTTCTACTATTTGTACCCAACACAAACACCCATTTTCGAACCTATCTCATACATTCTCATATATACACTACAAACACCTCTCTCTCTCTCTGTCTTCTTGCTTGCTTGGTTTTCGACGGTACGTTTTCGTACGGTTTTGGAAATCCTATTTTATTTTATTTTTTTTCCATTTTTAACGTGCTGTGTGATATTATGGAAACCGTGATCCGTTGAATTGGTATGATTTGTAATTCAGATCTGTCTTAAAGTTGGTTAATTGGGTTCAGTTATGAGGTTTTTTGGGATGCCATTTTGGGGATTTAGATCTGATTTCTTTCTAGGTGGCTTGATCTGGAATTGTTGTGAGGTCTGTCTGATCAGTGAGCATTATATTATTATTATGATTATGAATGTGCACTGGTTTTCGTTTCTTTTATGTTGGTGTTAGTTGTTAAAAAGAAAAAAATGGGCTTTAGCCAAAAGGTTAAAATTAGTATATTTTTGAATTTTATTGACGTTCTGAGAGTCCTTTAGTTGATTGATTAGTGGTTCTCAATTGAATGGATTATGGGTCAAAACGGGTTTCACTGATTCTCTTTTTTTCCCATTGTAAGTAAGAATCATGCCATGAGGTGTATAAAATGTTTTGGCACTTTAAAGTCGGATTTGGGTTTGACACTCGATACTAACTTATCTTCCATTCCTATTCACTCACTAGTGTAATAAATTTGCAATATATTGACTGACTTGGAAAAAATGAAATGTTAAATATTCCAAACTTTCAATATGGAAGTGAGAGTTAATAAATTGATCAAATTTTATTAATTGTGATCATAATTTCTTGTATGATTAAGTGTTAAATGTTAATGGGGCAGTAAAGATTATTTACTAATGTCAGAACAACCTTGAGAGTTTTAGAATGAGAACTTAGATTTATGGATTTGCTCCATTGGAACGAGCAAATCCACCACAATTGAGTGAATCCAATGGCCACGGGGCAAGTCCACATTTTAAAACTCTCATATCGTATTTGTCCTTACGTGAGTCTACTAATATTTATATTTTTTTAGTTTTGAGAAATGCAACATATAAAACACATATTTAGCTCCTGGTATGAGCACAGTGAAATGGGAAGACGACCTAATTACATGGCTTCTCTCACTCCCTGGAAAAATAATAATAATATATGCACTGCTTACTTAAATTACAAGAGCCTATAAAACTGAATGGCTTTCTGTTGAGTTCAATAGTTTTGAACAATTACTTTCCCAACGCGATGGTTTGAATATTAAAATTTATGAAGCATCATCATAGATGCATAGTTTAATTACAAAATAAAATAGGCATGTGGATACGACACAGATATATTACTTGAATAATACACACACACACGCACATATACATGTTATTATATGCATAATTAGATCAACATAATTTGAAAATTTTAAGGAAGTTGATTTGTTAAAACTTATTTATTTTTCTGATTTATTGTAATCATTTGGAATCGACCTACATATATTTTAGCAAATTTGTTTGTTATTAGGAAAATTAAATGCGGTTTTCTGGTGGGTAGAATGGGGAACATAAATTGTAATCATTCATTTACTCTCCAAACCACCCCCCCCCCCCCCTTCAAACATAAAAAAAATAAAAATAAAAGAGAGAAAGAAGAAGAAGAAAAGAGATGAGAAAATAAAAAGTGATTATGTTCCTTATGTATAAGAAGCTTCATCTTCTAATTTGAACACCCAAATGGTTTTTTCTCTTGAATATGTATAGATGGTTTAAGAATTGTCTGACTTTTGGTATCAAAGTTTCCTTTGTAGTCAAAATAATGATAGCTTTCATTTCTTGCAATATTTCTTATCTTATTTGTTCCATTTTGTCTTTCTAGAGTATTTTGCTTCCTAAACATGGTGAAACTTTTGGACTTTCTATGGGTATGGATGAATTTATTTGTGGAGGCTGAGGGATAAAGAACTTTATAGTTCAACTTTAGAAATATAAAAAAAATGGCTCCAGCTAGCAAGGCAGAGAAGAAGGCAGCAGTAGATGCAGCCGCATGGATGTTCAATGTTGTCTCATCCGTTGGAATAATAATTGTTAATAAAGCTCTAATGGCCACATATGGCTTCAGTTTTGGTAAATTCTATTTTATGTTCTTTCAAATTTCTTTGGTATTCTGCTTTCCCTGTTGTACAGTCAATAAAGCATTAATAGTTTATTTTTTGTACTGTCTTTTTGTTTGTTTCTATTGCCAATGCTTGCCATATTTCTTCCGTTTTTCTGTGACCTTGTTTTTCGTTTCTTCATTTTTCCTTGTTTTCTCTGACCTTTATTCCATATCATTTTTGGGGATATTTTTAACAGTTAAATTTCAAAATTACTCCCTCTATTTTTCCCTTTTTACACATGCCTCTATGTTTCTGGTACAAGTTGTCCATCTCATATATCGATTGAACCTCACATTTCATTACTTGCCTATTGGAAAAAGGATGTATATTTTTTAGTGCTATGCATAATACAGAAAATTCAGAATTGAACTATATGTTATTCTTTGATTATATAAATTTATGGCTCATGACTTTTGCCTGAGAATTATTTGAAAGAGTCAGCAGCTTGACTGTTTTAGGTGAACTATATTTAAGCAGTTAGAGGCTTGGAGCTGAGAAGACACTAGCAAACATTTATTTATATACAACAAAAGGTCTTGTAATAACCTTTCTATTTTATTATTAAAAAAAAAAAAAACCCTTCTAGCTGATAATCCCTAGGAGATTCACTAATGATAGTATACAGTCAACTAGCTTGAGCAGCTTTATTTGCATAATAATTTTGGCAAATAGTTGAGGTGTAGTAAATATGACATAAACTGAAATAGTAATAGTAGAAACATTTGATATTTACTTATAAGAACAGTAGTTCATTTGATTCAAATGGAAATAGTAGATTGCCGGTTGTACAGTTATCCTTGAAATAATTGTTGTAGTTTGAGAAGGTTGATGTTGATGGGAATGTCTTTTATTACATTTGATTTGATAATTATATATTTTATTTTCATTAAGGACTCATTTTAGAAACTTTTATAGCCATAAGGATGCTGCTCATTGTTTGGTTGTGTTACAGTTCATAATAAACATATTCCTTTGCAGCTACAACATTAACTGGTTTACATTTTGCCACAACAACTTTGATGACAACTGTTCTAAGATGGATGGGATACATCCAAGCCTCTCACTTACCTGTGTCAGAGCTTCTAAAATTTGTTATCTTTGCCAACTTCTCTATTGTTGGGATGAATGTTAGTCTAATGTGGAATTCTGTGGGATTCTATCAGGTATTATTAGGACTTGCTGCAATTTGGTTTAATTATTTAAGCTGTTGATCGATTGGAAATTTATGGATGCTACATGTTGTTCAATATAAATGGCAGATTGCAAAACTGAGTATGATCCCTGTATCCTGTTTGTTGGAAGTTGTTCTTGACAAGATCCGTTATTCAAGAGACACTAAGCTAAGCATAGGAGTTGTTCTTATAGGTGTTGGTGTTTGCACTGTCACTGATGTGAGTGTCAATGGTAGAGGCTTCATTGCTGCTTTCATTGCTGTGTGGAGCACTTCACTGCAACAGTATGTAAGTTGACATTCCTTAACATATTGTGCTTCTTTTGAACATGAATAAGCCACATGCAATTGCATACATTCACATCTATAGATATCTTTATTATACATTCACATCTATAGATATCTATATTTTTGGCTATCTGTTATATATGGTTACACGTTTGTTTCTTTGGTAGAACTATAGAATCTATAGTTGTTAAATTTTATAATGTCCAGGTATATGTTATAGTTTGCTTGTGGTGTGTATGCGTATTATGTAATTGTTATGAATATTATTAGGTAAGCATTCCCCGTTTTATTTTCTTTTCCTCATTGCTAATAATTTATTGGCTTAGGCTTTAAAATTTCGTGCATATATCATCATGTTAACCATTTATATATAAAGCCAACATACTTCCAACCAGTGTGATTCAAGTTTTGAACTTGATTTTTTTTATCACTAAGTTAAGAGAAAAGTTTCATGCATAGAAAATTGTTTGAATAATATTATTTTATGGATAAAGTTACTTCACAGATTCCATGCAGAAAATACTACAATTTTTTGTTTATTATATTAATATCTCTCTCTCCACATTTTCATCTTCTTCTTTTTTTCTTTCTTCTTTTTTCTTATGCATACAGAGAGAGAGGAAAAGGGGATGGCATCTTTTTCTTTTCCCTTGCCTCCCTTATCTTGTCCTCCAATGCTCCATCTCTTCTTAAAGCTTCTCTTTTTCAGCTGAAAGTAGAGAGGTGGAGAGGAATGCAATTTTTGTAAGTGCATACTGGGATCATTGCTTTACCTCAAAAGCGTTTAGCATAACCAGATATAGGTGAAAAAAGGCCAAACAAGAGAGATGAGATAGGTGTAAAGTGTTGCGAATAACAATTGTTTATGAATGCATATATGTCCTTGAACAATTATATGATTTATAGTTTCAGTTCAAATACTTTCTAATTTAATATGGTTGATTGATATTGTAACCTTTTCTTGATAAAATAATCAGTGGAGTTTCCTCATATTCTATTTTTATTGTTCATTGTGATTTATCTCATAATTCTATCATATCCTTGTTGCAGTATGTGCACTACCTCCAACGAAAGTATTCACTTGGTTCTTTCAACCTCTTGGGACATACAGCACCAGCCCAGGCTGCATCTCTCTTGGTATTGGGCCCCTTTCTTGACTATTGTCTGACAAACAACAGAGTTGACTACTTTGACTATAACACAGCCTCTCTGGTAAGTAACACAGCAATTTATGGTTGTTTTCTAAGATTTATGTATATTGTGACTATCATTATCATCGTAATCATGGACAAAGTCTTTAATTGCATTAGCCTGAAACTTAATTATAGATGCCGCAAAGTGGATAGTTTAGAAGTTGATGACAAAGTCACTGTCTCTGGAGAATAGCTCACATGATTTCATGGGTACATTGGTTTATGCATGGTCATAATTTTATGTGGTTAAAATCTTCTTGTGCTCCTGAGATAAAACTATACCTGTATGCATTATCGCTAGTGATTTTGGGTAGGCTGCTGCTTTATTTGTCTCTAGAAGAGACCCTGTGGCAAAATCTACTTCATTCAAGTCCTAGATTTGATACTTTCAAGCAATGTGTGGTTTTTTGTATCTGGTACCCGATCTCTACCTAACCTATCTTGCTCACTGGAGTTATGGGTACCTCCAAAGTGCATTTAGTAATTATCCTGAAGTGGTATTGATAGGCTTGATTGTGAAGCAAGCAATTATCACTTAGTTCGCAGTGGCTGGTTCATAGTATTTACGAAGCTAAAAACATAATATCACAGTTAACAAGGTAATATGGTGCAAGGTTGTAAGAGTTATAGTTGGACTGCACGTTACCCATGTTCAATGTATGAAATCCTACATCCCTTTAATATGGTTGTTTCAGTCATAGTACCATAGTCTCATAACCTGATATTTGAGACTTATAATCATTACGTCAAAATTTTCTCCTCTCACTTTACTCTTGACTGCTTCATTTTAATATGCTGTATTTGTCTGTCTTTCTAAATGGCATCAGTATTATTTTGCAAAGGAATGAGTTTTTACTTTTCATTTGAAAAATCTTAATCTAACTGGGATTAAAATGTTTCTGCAACTTTATCCACAGATGTTTATATTTCTATCGTGCACAATTGCTGTAGGGACCAACCTCAGCCAGTTCATCTGCATCGGCAGATTTACTGCTGTCTCTTTCCAAGTACTCGGTCATATGAAAACAATTCTCGTATTGATCATGGGGTTTTTTTTCTTTGGGAAGGAGGGTCTGAATCTACATGTAGTTTTTGGCATGATCATTGCTGTATTCGGGATGATTTGGTACGGCAATGCCTCATCTAAGCCTGGTGGGAAAGAGCGAAGGAGCCACTCACTCCCTACAAGCAGACAACAAAAACTCGGATCAGAATCAGCTGAACATGATGCAAAAGTTTAAGTGCTCATTGAGGATTAGTAGAGAATGGGTGATTTTCCATGAAATTTATAAATCATTTAAGGTTAGAAAATCACCATTTCTTCTGATTATTTCATCCTTGCTTTGTAATTTCTTGTCACGGTATTCAATCCCTTGTGGGATTTGGATACATTAGGATAGGGGAAAGTTCCATTAAATTAAACATTTTTGTCTCATGGCCGCAAAAGCATAGTAATTATTTTCTGTTTTCTGTTCTGCAATTTTTGTCTCATCAGCTGAACATGATGCAAAAGTTAAGTGCTCATTAAGGACTAGAATTTCTTTTTTTTTGTTTTTAATCGAATTTGATCTTTTTTGGCTTTATGCCAATTGGAAAATGGAAGTATTTACCCACATCATCAAGACTTTCATTCCACAGGGTAACCCCTCGTTGTTCTCAGACGCTGGCTTTTTAATGCAATTGTAGCATACATAGAAATAATAATCGATCCCCATAAATTTTTCATACGAACCATTATGTAAATTGGATTTATATTTTGGAGCATGACCCTTTTCCATTGAACTGTTAAATTTAAGGATCATTTTTAAAGATTTTACTTTTTTACAACTGGGTATGTTTTTGGAGATTACTCGTTAGAATAAAGAATAATACGAACTTTCACATGATAACGATAATTTTATTGTTGTTATTAAGGAAAAAAATGACATTTAAGTCCCAAAGAATATAAAATGAAGAACTAGTTTGAGCTGATACTACCTACCTTCACCGAAATCTGAAAAACAAAATCAAACTTACAGGAACCTAATTGCCAAGATCAAAGTTGCTTGCCTACTACAACATACAAAACTAACATTATCAGGATAACCAATATATATTATAAATACATCACAATATAAATTCTCATTTCAGGCCGTCTACTTTCCCACATACATAATCACATGGATTGAAATGTCTGGCCAAAAGAAAAAAGAATCATGTTGACATTGTCCGACGCATTAGATTGTGGAAAGACAGAATTTTGAATATTTACCTGCCTGCCAATAGTTATCTTTCAAAGACTATTTAAAGTGGTAATTTATCTGTGTGCAAGTCTCACTTTGGACAATGATACACCTAAACAAAGTTGCCAAAAGCTATGTCATAAAGAAATAGAACAGCCTAATTCCTTGGCAGCAGTATCAAGAAATTGAATGGACATTCCAGTTGCAAGTCTGCTATGAGCTTCCCATGTCAAACACTTCTCAATATCAACTAGCCAGTTGATGACACCTAGATTAAAATACTTATAAGAAGCGCGATTGGTGCCATTTACTTCCACCGATTTAGAATTAGTTTTAGTCGGACTCGAATGCAGAATATCTCGAAGAACTGATGTGCTCAGAGCACGGACATGCGCACTTGGATGAGAAAGGCATCGGATGGTAGCTGGCAGTCGGCACTGCATGCATTGAAATCAGGTATATCACATGAGTAAAGAGCATAGACCTAAAAAATATGAGCTTTCCGTGCTAAATGGCATTGGGTTCATAGCATATTTCTTATATAAACAAGGACCAAATAGAATAAGAATCGATAACGATGTCCCTTTACCTTTAACAGATTTGAGAGGCCATCTGCAACTGCAAGCCCAGATTCTCCCCACTCCAACACAGGCTGAACTGCTCTAGCAGTTGCTTCCAATAGCTGCCATATGCAAGCATATTGAAATCAATAAAATGATCAAGTTAAAAGGAAGTTGGGAACGGTCAAAGTATTCAGTCCATGCATAAGAGTGCAAAATGTTGCGCAATTGAGAAGCATGAAGTCACTAAAATGAAGTGCAGTTCTGGATGTTAAGATCATTAACTACAAATAAATAAAGAAAAAGGATGAAGCCGCTCACATAAACATTTCTTTATGGTTGTCAATCTCACTGGTGAAAGGTCACTTAAAGAAAATTCTAGAGATTTTATTGCAAGGGATTGGAAAATTGATGTTTAAGGCTGTTTGTGCTTCTTATTATGTATTTGTTATCTTTTTTGTGCTAAGTATGTGGATAGGAAAGCTCGTCCAGTTTTTAATAAAAATTATTTCTGATCGAAAAGATTTTTTTTATTAAAAAAAAAGAGTTAGGATGGACATGATTGTCAAATTTGCAACAGAAATGAGTGCCAAAATAGAGTTGAATGGTGAAAAGGGATTCATGTCGCCAAGAATTTAAGCTTAGAAAGATGGGTCTCAAGTCTCAACCAATCTGGTGAGTTGTTATTTGTAATAATCTTCATAGATATTAGAGATAACAAAAGTTAATTTAATTTTGTAACACATAAAATGGTCTTAGTATACTCGAGGCATGGGCCATGGCAATGCAAAACAAAAAGTTAATTCTAGAAGAGATTACCTCCAATTGTGGTAATGTGCAAGCTTCTCCATCAACAAGCATCCCATCCGTGGCACGTAGAAGTAGATCTGACGCACTTGCCAAAATTACCAATGATTCTGGATTATCATGATTTCTCATTAGTTCCACAATCAGCTTCACAATCCGCTGGTTGACTCTCCACATCTTCTGACCTTGATCATCATCTTTAGCAATCCAAGGATGCAACTCCCTTTCCGCCTGACCATCATTCAAGGTAACAAAAGTGACTAAACAATTAAAGTGGTTGAAATAAAAATGAAACTGAAAGCATACCACTGATTTGAACAAAGCCAGAAAATTGAATGCCATTCATATAGAGATGGCATCACATTTAGAAAGGAAAAAAAAAGTGTTCAAGTCAGCGGCAGAAAAAGAAAAATTAATTCAGATGACAATTCTCAAGTGGTAGAAAATTTGGACCTGAAGAACAACTGCAGTGGCTGCCTTTTTTGGTGACGCTGAGACAACATTGCATAATGCATCAACTACCTAGATATACCAAAATAACATGGTCAAATCAAACATTTTCAAAGAAAAACATAAACAATGATTCACAATGAAACATAGATAAATTTATCAAATGAATAGACTGTTTTCAAATAGTATATCGTGACATTTAATATGCATTGACAATGCAATTAAACGATAACAATGATAGACTATCATGAAGAATGCTAAAATTACAAAAACAGAATTCAGCATAAGTATGACAGAGAAAAGAAAGACTATTACTGCAAGAGAAATGAGAAACAGAAGTTATACCTGTCTCCATCCTTGTTGGGCAGAAGTGCTTTCTGCAGTAGGTTGGGTTTCAGGAGCTGTGATCAACTTGTGCCACAACAGCGAAACAACAGAGAAACATAACTCTTGTTTCTCGGCTAGCACCGATCCCAGGAGAACTTGTGCATTGAAATTAAATCCTATATGCCTGTCCATGGTAAGGAAGTTGGCTAAATCTGAAGCCTCTAATGGGAAGTTTGTAATACCTTTTCCCAAGGCATTTCCTGAGCCTTCATTTGAATGTGATGTACTCGCAGATTTAAGTATTGACTCAGAAGTGATAGAGTCCTTGCATTGCAGCGCAGATGGCTGCCCTGAATTTAAGCATCTACCATTTTCCAATTGATTTTGTTTTCTGCCATCAAAAAACATAAGAGAATCCTTCCAAACTGGTGTGTGCATCAAGTTTGCTTCCAATGGCTCAGCCTTGTTAACAATGGACGCCACAGCTTTGCTGTGAATATCAATAAGCTTGTATAGTGATGATGCCCTAGTGTATATTTCATTATCCCACTTGCATCGCATCAAGACAGAGAGAGCACGCATGCAAGCCTTTGACTGTCTAAATAATTCAGAAACATGAGCAGCAACCATAGCTGCAGCAACTATCTCATTTGAACTGTAACTCCACGAGGTTCCAACAGAAGATGGCTTTAGTGAAAAAAGTGCCTCTAAAATTGCTAAGATTCTGCGTGTGTGAGAAGTTGCTGAATCAATACTACTTCGAACTTCATTACTAGATCCATTTATTTTGACAGGCCTGGACACACCCTTTACACCCTTAGAATGTGAATGATTACTTCCTTTAGAAAGGAAAGGAAACAACTGAAGCTCACAAGCAAGAGCACAAACAGCAGCCAGAACATAAGAATCAAATGCTGCAACAGGCCCCTGTTTCTTCGTCCTTCTAGTTTTGATCTCCCTCTGCTTATCAGACAAGTCTTGCAAGTCCTCAATGACTCCATCGGGTAGGTAGCTTTCTTCAACTCTTGCTTTCTTGCTTTCTTTGGACTGAGCTTCATGACTAACACATACAGTTAACACAACAAAGAGTAGACGTGAAGCAAGCTCTACCGAGGCACATGATTCTAAGAATAGTGAATGAACCATTGTTCGAAGCTCGGCGACAGCAAGATTCTTGGAAGCAGACCCTATGCTGGAAAGGTATCTAGTTTTTCTACTTTGTTCTCTTGGAGACTCCAACGAAAAAGTCCTCTGAAGAATAGCTTCCACAGTAGCAACAAATATCTTCATAAGACATGCTTCTGATGGACTTCCCCGAGGAAGATATTCCAAAACCTTAAGGAGAGGTATGTACAAATTCCAGGACAAATTTGGAGGTTGCAATGGAGTGGCAACAACAATTTCAGGAAGATCAACTGCAGAGGAACTCAAAGGAATTAATCCATAAGCAGCTTCCCAGATTGTACAAATTCTCCATTCAACATCAGGGCCATGGGCACAAAGCATCGATGCAATCCCTTGGGCTGTGGCTTCAATAGTCGCTTCAGCCGCAGGCACTTCTATCTGCAAAATATAATATTTGAGATGGTAACCTTGTTCAATAAAAGCTTTTTGTTTTTTGGGAATAAGATTTTCTTTGGCATTGAATTAGTAAGGGTAATTATTCGCTGATGGATGCACAAAAATCCTAGAAACCAATACAGGTATGCCAAAAATGATACCTGCTTGCTGTAGGAAGAAATATATTCATGTTGAACTTCAATCCCCTCAACTTGCCTCAGTGGAGGAAAAAGCAATGCAGGCTGTGATAATATGCGAAAAAGTAAGGCTGCTGCTGCATCAGCTGCTATACCTGCTCTCATGGACATTGCAGTCCCAATTGCACGCAAGAAATGCAAATGCAACCAGTTCCTAGGAAGCTACATCAACAAAAACAAAATGGAATTAAACTTTTCATTGCAAAACAAATTGATCAATAAGAATCAAGTTAATCAACCACTATTAGAATTTTATATGCTTTGCAGATAAAATGTCAACTACACTCATTGTCCCTGTATATTTTCTTGCCTGATAAAACATTTGCAGGCTACAAAAGAACTATATGCTAGAAGCTCAGATAAAACTCCGGTGCCTTTCCACAAAGAAAAGCATCCAGTAAAAGATTATAGTATTTAAGGCCACCGGGACAAGGTAGTGAAACTTTAAGGAAGAGGAATTCTTTCTTTTTCTTATTTTTTTTTTTTTTTTTTTNTTTTTGGTTAAGAAGGAAGATGGAAATGAAATGAGAAAAAAAAAATGGTCTCTTCAATTCCAAACTTGCACATACAGTTAACACATGCACTTTTACCTTTCTCTCTCCTTTTTTTTTAAGAAACCGAAGTTTGTTTCAAATTAAAACCATAGAGGAGGATGAAATGTCCTCAACGATCATAAACAAACAAAAGAACAGCAATAGAACATAAACTAGTAAATGCCTTTAAATGAAACATCCTTCCAGCATAAATTAATCAAATTCTTTAGAAGACGATGCACAAGAGAAACTAAGAACTTGATTTGATCCGAAGGATCAAACATAATTCATATCATGAAACTTATCTAAAAACAATCCTTCTGTTTCTTTCCAACCTAATCACTCGAAACATAATTTACCAAAAAATAATACTCAAAACATAGGCATTTCTACACAAACATAACTTACACAAATGCATGTGGGCTCCAAATTTGTGGCCCAAAAGAACTGAGCACCACACATTGAGGCCCACACCTGAAGGGGAATGTTAAAATATATAAACTATTCTTGGTCCACATCTAGCTGGCTGCTGGTACTTCAGGTTTTTCCAAATCAGTTGGAATAAGAGATATTCTTGCATATCAATGTTAGCCTTAAAATTAGTAAATGTCTCCTAAAGCGTGTTATTCATGGAATGCAAAATGCAAAATAATAAAATAAATTTTCTATCCTACATTTGAGAATGATAGCCAGATAGCACATCAAAAATATTTCATTATCCACAACTAGTCCAGCTTACCCTGATTCCAGATGCATATTCTTCAGCAGCCCGAAGAAGTTCCACGAGCTGTACAGCAGCATCAAGTGCATCTGGAGCCCATGATGGTGGTGCTTCAAGAAGTCCAAGAAGTAGTCTCTGTGTGGCACTTGGAGTAGCAATTGCATAATATCTAACATACGAGCATCACAATTATTTATCATTAGCAATTCACAGTCAGATATACAGAGAGGTTCATTTTATGAGGCTACAAACATTGAAGCCTTTTAATTTTACCTATGAAATAAGCGTGCATATGGCTCAAGGGCTGGTAGACCAGCAACAAGATGCTCATCAAGAGCTGTTGTTGGCGGAGGAAGTAGCAATGCAGGGACAGCAACTGCTGTCAAAGTAGCAGTTTCATAGCGAGCAACTTCCTCATCACACACACTTAATATAACACCAGCACCATTTGCGACAGCCCACCTTGGTGTTGATGGCATGAGCTGGGGATGCTTTCCAGATCCTCGAGAAGCTAAAGGAAAACAGAAAATGATTAACAGTGATCCATGTCTAAGGTGTCAAATATCTACACAAACTTGTAGTTCAGAAAAAATAAATAAAACACATTAGTAAGAACTTGGTTGTGCATGTGTAAGTTCAACATACAATTCCCATACATTGGGTAAGCCTACAAAGGAGTGTTTAGTGTGTATTGTATTGACTTCAATTTCCTAACAACTTGAGCTTCGAATTTTATAGTAAATCAAGAAAAAGTAGCTCAACTTCCAAGAGCTACTTCCAACCATTAAGTTCTTATCATGCTCGAAAAGTTAAAGTTGACCTTTTTTTGTAGAAAACTTTATTAAGCAAAGATGAAATCAAATTACATATGAGATGATGAAGATCCTTAAATACAATTAGAAAGATCAACAATAATTAAACTAAATTACATCCTCTCGGCTCAAAAATGTCGAAGAAACAGGAATATCCACTCTTTTAAATTCATAAAGAAGCCTTAAACTTAATGTAATCCCATAGAATCCTCAACGCCTTGGCTCTTGTCCACAAAAAGCCTTCCATTACTTTCCAACCATATTGTCCTGAACAAAGTCAACATTGCATGTATCTAAAGGACGTTTCCTCTTTTACCACCCGCAAAATCTTCAAAATTACTAATTCAATAATAAAGATCAGGAAATGCCCATAAAGTCCCAGCTTCCTCTACCAACCAAGATCATATCCTAGTAGCCAGACACTTCCCAAAATAGCAATAAGTGATCAATGGACTCATTGTTATCCAAGAAGGTTCAAAAATTAAGAGAGGAGAATCACCAATCTAGACACTGAAATAGAATATAAAGGAAAAGGCTTTTGAGGAATCTAGATTCCATCTCCTTTCAATCCTATTTGAACCTCTAAATCTTAAAATAAACCCAATTAGACAGAAGATTTTATTACACAACAATTTTCCAACTCAATGTCTAGTTTACATGTACAAATAGCAGGAAACTTGCATAAAATCTAACAAACAGTTCTATTGAGTATGCATATAGTATAAACTTGCTTTACCCACAATGCAAATTGATCCTCAGCTTTAAGGTGTACATATGAACCAAGATAGCTACTATCTTGTAAATCCTTTTAATACAATTTCATTAAATCATGTCATGTGAAAAAAATTCATCATAAAGAAATTAATGTTTTCACATGAAATTTCATCTTAGATGTGAAATCGTCCAGTATCATTGCAGAAATATTATTAAATCCATATTATATTGCTGAAGTTTGTACAACTAACCGGTTGTTGGTGGCTTGAGCTCTCCAGCAGCATATTTACCCATTACACCACTACACCTGTTAATGAAAGGAAAAGATATCCAAGTTCAAGTAAGTGCAGGTGCAAAGAACTGTTTTTAAATTCAATATCCAAAGCATTTTCAAACTATAACAATCGTATAATACAGTACTGGATTTAGGATTCAATGTGGAAACTGGTTTTGAATCACAAATCAGTGCAACCTAAACTAAGAAACTTAGTTTTATTTTTTTTGCAAGAACAAAATTTAACTTCTTAAAGTTGAGTAAAATTTAAATAAAATCACCTTGGCTCTAGACCAAAAAAAAAATACCAATCTGTAGTTTTGTTTGAATTTGTTAAGTTGAAATCACATATCATAGTCATTTTCCCTTTGTCTAGTATGAAGAAATTTGCATCACTCACTGATAAATAATCTTACCATAATGAATCAAAAGATGCAGTTAGCACGGAACTTTGAAAGAATAGTTAACTAGTCTATTCTGAAATATTTTCTACATCAATACACTGCATAGCAAAGAAAACAAATTTACAACTTGACAACTAATGCACCCTATTATTCAAATTGCCAATGCCAGAATCATTTGTCTATAAATCACTTTTGCCACATAAGTTCTCTCTTGGGACTGGACCAGTTATTACTTACTTGTCTTGACTTGAAAGGACGTGTTATGTAACTAGTATAGTAGAAAGTTACAGAATATGTAATGCAGAGGAGCAATTTCAAATCTGTTACATCTCTTGGTGCAAGCCCATATTTCACTCTAAATTTACTCCGGATTAGCTGAATTCTTTAGAAAACATTTACCATTTAGCACCATCCCAATTATCATATTCATGATCATAACAACTAATAAAGTGTAGCTTATATTAACAAGAAACTCGTTAAATGACACCTTTGTAAATGTTGAGTTGCCACTCACCATCGGAAGTAGTCACTTCTGATACCCAGAGGTGCAGCAAGTAATATATCAGTAATCCAGGGAGACAAAGGCCTTATAGGTTTTCTCTCCTGTTGTACTGGAGGAATGTTGGAGGCTCCACCATCAATAGAGTTACTAGTCGTAGCTTGGCTACCACTACTGCTTCTTTCTGTTTCACTACTATGCTGTTCCACTTTGTATATTGGGCGATTATAATGAGTCAAAATTCTCAAAATCTCCCCACATGCCAGAGCCCACTGCTCAGAATACTCATTCTGAAAAAGAAAATACTCAAATGAGTTATAATGAACGTTCAGCAACATGTAAAGACATGATATACTTCTTCAGACAAATAAGAAAACAGGAAAGATAAAAACTTATGAAAAATGAAGCACATGATACAATTTATCATTGGAGGAATAATTTTTTATCTCCTCACCTCACTGCTTGGGCAGACTAGAGATATGAAAGATGAAAACGGTGCAGTTGTCTTATCATACACCAGCGTGCCATCAATGATGCACGAAATAATTGGAAGAACAACTGCATGCCCATGCTCCGGATGATGAAGGACAAACATAGCTAGAAGATATTTGAGTATGTAAAGCAATCATTATACAGTTACAAGAAAACATTTCATAGAAAAGCTAAAACTACCAGGTCTATTCATCCACTCAAAAACGTACATAGGTTGAGAAACCAATACCTAAAACATCATCGAAAAGGCGCTTTTCCTTTGATGGATAACGATTACGGATCAGCTGCCAAGATAAATGTATCAGTACAAAATCTGTTTTGAACACTTGAATAACTGAAATTTACAGTTTTAGCATTTTTTATTTTATTTCTGCAGCATATGGAAAAACTATCTCATAAAAGGCATACCTCGGCAATGTCATCAGGAAATTGCTCTGATGTGAACTGACCAAAGTACTCCACATAAGCAGTCACTTGAGCCTATACATGCAACAAGGAGGAAAGAATAAGAGAGGGAGATAAAAAAAAAAAAAAAAAAAAAAAAAAAAAAAAAAAAGCAGTTTCAATCATTGTTGGCATTGGGATAGCAGAAAGAGGAACCAAAAAAACAAAACGTAAATGAAGGTGTGTTAGTAAATCATTCAAGAAGATTTTAAAAAGACTTGTAAGAAGTGTACGCAATTAAAATGGAACAAGTGTCAATCAATTAATAACTACCTGAAAAGGATGCTTTAAAAATAAACATAAATCTGCTAACCATCGAAGTAACTTTAATAAATAACAAAAAATTTGTTGAAGAAAAATCGCAATGAGATACACATAAATCTTTTATTATTTCATCATACAAATAAATCTTTTATTATTTTTGTAGTTCTTCCTTTTACTCCACCTCTGTTCTTCCGCACTTATATTCCATTAATTGATAAATTGGTATGGTTAAGGAGAAATAATGAATGGTCTGGAGAAGCATTTCTAAGACCAGAAAATTCTGTTTGAAGAATCTACCGCGGGCCGCCTTGGGGGGGGGGGGGTCTTATATAATTTTTCCATAATAGATTTGGTATCTGAGCTAGTCTGTACATAAGTCCAAAAACCTTTTTTTGCAATTACCCAATTATACATAGCATGGAAGTATGCAATGTTAAATAATAACTCTACACATCTATACCTCTACAGACACAGTGGCTGATCCTATTGAAAATTTTCAAAATTAATGTCCTACTGGTTATGCATCCCAAGGATGAATGAATAAGACTTCTGATTAAGGGCAGGTAAAATGCTCAAGCAAGTGAGGAGTTATCAATGCATTTTCTAATGAACCTACCCCAAAAAAAAAAAAAAAGTACAGCTCAAATTTATTTATATTTATCTCTAGGCCATCCTTTGAAATTCTACCACTCACCTAATTCTTTTTTTCCAATCACGCTCTAATGCCTAAGAACTGCACCTACGAAGAATATTCGTAAACTCTTTACGCCCTCTGAAGCACAAGATCGAGATGAACCTCAATAGAAAAAGTTCAAAACAAGAACTTCAAATGGTGTACCCATTTCACAGAATCCAGTTTCATTAAATTTTTCCCCTTTGGCTTAAGTCGTGTTACTAGACTCAGACCTTATAATCCGCATCCTATTGACTGGAGCTAACAAATAAATTAATTCCAAACGGAACTATTTCGCATGCTTGTATTCAAAGCAAACCTAGCAGGAAAGAACTAAAGCAGCATAAATAGATAAACACACAAATATATATATATATAAACAGTAATTTTCTCGTAAGGGATTTTCTGTCCTGTATTCGTCCGGAAAAGCCATATAAAATTTTTATCACAGTAAAACCCATTGTCCGGACGAATTCTGGATAGAAAATCCCTCATGAGAGAAAAATTATTTATATATATATGCTAGAATTTATGATTTGTCTTTACCTTTCTTTGATGCACGTCTTGTGGAGGAGGCCAAAACAGTGAGGAGAATTGTAGTCTATCAGTCCACCTTTCACATGAAGCAGCCATAGAAATTTTATCTTCTGGCTGCACCTTTCAACCCACAGCTTCAGCTTCCGGATAGATTGATACACCTTTTCCAACTTAGCTCCAGTATAGCAAACACAGTGGAAAATCCACAAGCTTTTCCACTTCAAGACGCTACCAATCAAGAATTAAACTATCGGAATTCAACATTCCAAAAACAATTACTGCACCAAATCTCCCACTACACATCAGAAATGCAATTGCTGGTTCCCCAAAAGAGAATATTTACTATTTCTTTTAACTCTGTCCTAGTCTGAACTTTTCAAGTCTTTTGTCTCCGGACAGCTCCAAAATTTCCAAATACTGCAAAATTACGACAAATTTTTTAAATCTGCTAAATCTGCTATCTGATTTCCATGTCAGAATATACATACAGTATTACCAGCCATTAGAAACAGCTTATTACCAAAAAAAAAAAAAAACAAAAGTCATTAGAAACAGCCTAAACTAAATAAACAAAAAAATCCCCTTGAAAAAATTAAACAAAAAATCCAAAAATCATCAACCCAGTGACCAGATTTAAGGAAATCAAACTCAAATTTAAAGAAATGGGTACCTCAGAACATAACTTCAAAGAAAATGCAAAAAAAAAAAAAAAAAAATCATGTGNAAAAAAAAAAAAAAAAAAAAAAAAAAAAAACTCATGTGATCAGACTAACACATGCGAAGAGTGGGTAAAAAAATCAAAGACAAGAAAGAAAACCCATAAAAATTTACAGAAAAGAGAACAAAGTACCTGGTTCTCGAGAAGCAGATTTTCAGAAAAATGTCTTTGATTCTTTACGCTGAGTTAAGAAGAGCAAAGAAAAAATACACTCTTGACTCCAAAATCAGATTTTAATTTGATTTTTTTTCTTTTGGTTTCTCGGAATATTTTTAGAGGCTGTAGTTTTGGCAGAGAGGTAGAGAGATAGAGAAATGGAGAAGATCTGTAGGAGGCTTCCTCGCATAGATAGCTGCATACGTGGCAATGATATTTTCCGATCGTCTTATGCGTAGAATGCCACGTCATCCAACTCCACATGCCATCCATTAGATACATACATGCATCCATGACATATACATACACCTCTACATACATAAGACTTCAAACGAAAAGTCAAAGTTCGTCAAAGTTGAGGAGGAGGAGAAGTGAAGCAAGTAAGCTACATGTAGTCTAGGACAAGCACTTTGAGAGTGAGGATGGTGAATTTACATTTTTGACCCTGAACGAATATAAATTTTTTTTTAATAAAAAAAAGACATATCCGTATCAGAGTTATATAAATTGTCTAACGAATTAGTCATAAGTATAGAAGTTATCTAGACATCTTTTTAAAATAGTAGGAATCCATACTATAAACACATGTCATTAAAAATTCTCTCTTTCTCATATGATAGCAGCAGAAATAAATATTTGAATACATATAGAATTACTAAAATTTAAATTTTTCAGCTTTCATATTCATGAACATAAAAATTTAGCTGATTCTTACCATTTAATTACAATTTCGAACGAATCAATATAATACAAGGATTTAAATGTTTCCCACTAATAAATTACTATTTTTTTTAAAAAGAAAAAGTCACGGAATGAAATGTTAGGTTGTTGGCTTTTGAACTTCGGAAGCCTCCGAGATATTTTTGAATGGGTTTTGCTTGAAGTCCAACTAAGGTGTATGTCTTCCTTATTGTTTTCTACCGTTGATCTACTGTAGAGTTTCTATTGTCTGAGATATTATTATTGTGATCGGATTTATAGTTGATGCGGTAAGCTTGATTTGTTTTAAGTGGTTGAATGAACATGTACAAATCATACTAAAAAACTAAAAGAAAGGAAGGTTCTGGAATTTGCACCAACCCTACTGATTATGCTATTGATAATCCTTAACTAGATCATCTTTTGTTTGAGGTTCAAAAATAATAATAAAATTACAAATCAAAAATAATAATAATATTACAAATCTATTGGTTATGATATAATATTATATTGATAACCACAAGACTAATTTTCTCTTAGACACTGTAGCTCATATTGTGACAAGTTCCAATAAATATTTTTATTTTTATTTATTTTTTAATTATAT
>QANX01004790.1:0-38799 GCA_003254975.1 Ochetophila trinervis
CGTGATTAGCACATGAATGTCGGGGACATTATAAATCCCGACTGATGGGGTTTATAGCAGGATTGTATATATATATATATTATATGTATACAGTTACTTTACAGACCCCAACAGTTAGGGTTTGTAGCATCCCTGACTGTGGGGCTTTTGCAATTTCAAAATCAACTGGGGTAGTCAACAATTTAGGCCATATTTGAATTTCTCCTTCTCCACGTGCAGACCACGTGACACCAATTTGCTCTACCAAACCCCGACTTTCCCCATCTGTTGCTCACTACCAGACTTTTCTTCCCCAGCCGAATCTTCTCCTCCCTAGCACGCAGGCCGAATCTCCTACCTCCACAGCACAACCTCACCCCCGACGAGAGGCTCCTCCTTCCCCAGCCGCGCACAGAGCCTTGACCCCGACGATCAGCGAAGCTCTTCCCTCCCCAACACGCACGCTGAATCTCCTCCCTCCCTAGCACAGCCTCGCTGAGCCTCGCCCCCGACGATCGGCTAATCTCCCTCCCCGATCCTCCGCCACCCAACTGAAAATTGACTCCACTGAGCAGCTGCTTGGAATCCTTGTTTAACCGGGTTGGTCAGTTTATGTTTCTCCACTTTGGTTCTATAAATGTATAAGAGAAAAATAAAAATTTTGTGACATATCATATATATGTATCATGTTTGATGAAAGCAGAGAAGCTTTTGATTCTACTAAGCATGCGCCAATTTATTAATGCTCAGTTTATTATTATTTATATATAAATATGTCAATAACGATGCAAAATTTAATAAATACATTGATTATTATAATCATAGTTTCTATTATAAATCACAAGGTTTAAGCAAAAATTAATACAGGTTCTAGTTCTTCCTTTTAAGTAATCTAACCATATTTAACATGTTGGTTTTAGTTATTATTTTTTCCAGTTTTCTTTTCTATTATCGTTTGTCTACATGTTTGATTAAGAATTTCTTCCCAAAGAACAATGATTATAGTTAATTTGAAGAAAGAAAATATGTTGGTTGTTGGTCAATTTACCTCTTTTTATTTTCATATTAATGTATTGGGAATCCTTAAAATCTAAAAGCAGAATGAGTATTAGGATCTGATTAACTAGTGTTTATGAACATATGCCTTTTTCCAATTGTGCAGGTTATTATATATATACACCATGAGGCCAAGAAAAAAAGTAACACCGGCATTTGCACTAACATATCATAGGCAATCCAATTTTGGTTGAGAAGCATACTTATGAGATTTCCATTTCTAAAACCCAACACAAACAAGTATGTATTGAAATTCCAGCAACTGCATTTGCACAAACAGATCATAGGCAATCAATCAAATCATGATATTAACATATCAGCAACACAAATCTAATATGACAGTAGCTTAACAAATCCATTTAGTGGCTTAGAAAGCAATCATTTTTATTTTTCTCTTATACATTTATAGAACCAAAGTGGAGAAACATAAACTGACCAACCCGGTTAAACAGGGATTCTAAGCAGCTGCTCAGTGGAGTCGATTTTCAGTTGGGCGGCGGAGGATCGGGGAGGGAGATTAGCCGATCGTCGGGGGCAAGGCTCAGCGAGGCTGTGCTGGGGAGGGAGGAGATTCAGCGTGCATGTTGGGGAGGGAGGAGCTTCGCTGATCGTCGAGGTCAAGGCTCTATGCGCGGCTGATAAATATTTGGCTATGTTTGTTAACCAATGAGTTCACATGCATGAATGATAATACTATAGAATTTTCATTTCTAAATGGCACCGACATGGTTGGGCATTGCTGTGTATTTGGATGATTAATGAGATTGACATGCTTTATTATCTATATTATTTCGTCTGAAGAATTAATTCTATGGCTTATACATATCACTTTGCTTGGTATTTTTTGAAATTAGACCACTTTCTTGGTCTCTAATAATTTGTTTGATGTTCATATTGTTTTATGCTTCTGCTTTGCAGCAATATCGACATCCAGTGCACATGAAAGCTCTTGGCAATTATAATGTGCAAGAATTGACATCCAAAGTGAACGAACTAATGCAGCAGCATCAATGCGCTGTGGAACATTTTATAAGACAGGAAAAAAGTGACTATGACTGAAAATTAATAAGTATAATTGTTATAGCTATAATATCAATTTGTTATTTTTTGAAAATTATGTAGCATTTGTTTAAATGATATTGTATTTTGTATTAGATAACCAGTGGTTGCATCAAATGAAGATACCAAGTAGATGTTTTCAAAATGCATCAAGCTAGTATCTTGAAAGTAATAAATTCTCATTAATTAAAATAGAAAACACAAAATGTCTCATTCATTAAAATAGACAACACAAAATGTCTCATTCATTAAAATAGACAACACAAAATGTCTCATTAATTAAAATAGACAATACAAAAGGTCTCACTACTTAAAAGGTCTCACAAAATGTCTCATTCGGTTGGTGTGTTCGGAAAATTGCATAAGCAAGTGATATAGGCATGATGCAGAGTGCCTTGGACTGGAAGAACTGCATGACAGCTCCTACATCTTCTTCCATCAGCTTTGCTACTTGCTGTTCTGTGCCATCACTTGACCACTTCTCCCAAGCTGCTTCATTCATTCCATGCTAGTATCAAAATGTTAATTTAAATAAAAAAATAAAAAGTTCAATGTACAAGTAAAGACATTTGGTAATACCCAAAACAAAAAAAGATTCACTTTTGGTTAAAATACCTAACAAAAACACACAGAAATATACACCAATAATGATTTTGAATGCATAAATGTAATTTTAGCATTATTACCTGCACTGATGATAAGGGAACATCATCTACAAGTTGAGCCAACTACATTCTTTTAGTAATTTTAGCATTATTATCGGTTGATTTTGAAATTGCAAAAGCCCCACAGTTAGGGATGCTACAAACCCCAACTGTTGGGTCCTGTAGAGTAACTGTATATGTATATATATTTTTTTATGACATATACTATAAGTATATTAAATGCATGATTTAACAAATGAATCGTTGTTATATGCAGCTCCAACGGAAACCAAGAAGTGAGGAGTCTCGAAAAGTAATAATGATGAAATTAAAGAAACAAACTGATTGTATATCTCAATCTTAGCAAAACTGAAATATCTAGAAATACATGCTAATGTTAAGTCTTGCAATGTGTTGTATTGAATTGTATTTGTATTGTATCATTTTTATATTTGTGTTAAAAAAATTTATTTAAATTTTAGCCATTAAACATTCGTGTTAAACTGTATTTGTATCGTGTTGTTCTGTATTCATGTCGTGTTTACTTCATATTTACTATATCTAAATATATTTTTTTATTTTTTTTATTTAAATTAATACATATTCAAATAATATGCTAAACATTTAAAAAAACATATTAACGTACTAAAATTTTATATAATTAATAACAGTGAATTCAAAATATATAAAAAATTATGAATTAAAGTTATATTAAATATTTATCGTAGCTAAAGAAATGAATATGCATTATAATTGTCAATTTAAAAATATTCAAAATATTACAAACCAAATAAAAATTCTACATCCAACATATGTAATAGAAAAAAATAGAATATAAAATAAAATATTAATATATAAATAGAAATAAAAATTGTCACTTTTTAATGAAATGAAATATAAATTTTATAATTTTTAAAAAAATAAAAAAATAATTTAAAAAATTAGTTATAAAGAAATAACTAAATTAATTGTTTTTTTTTATCGTGACATATCGTGTTAACGTGTTTCAATTCATTTTAATATATATTTTTATCATATGACACTGATATCAACATGATCCGATAATACAGATTCAAACCTGCAAATAATTATATCGTATCATACTGTATTATCGTGGCATATAACTTTTTATCAGGCCTGGCTAAAGTTGAACTTTCAGGAATTATATATGTTATAATAAGGCAAATCTTCAAGCAATTCACTAAAAAAAAAAAAAAAGAAGTTAAATCATTAAATATCTTTTTTTAACACTACCCAAAAAAAACAAACAATCAAAACAAAACGAAACAATAACCTCAAAACAATGCATAGAGACACCGTTTTTGAAAAAAAAGAAAAAAAGGCAGTCACATCTGGTCATTTTTAAAATCGGGCTGCAAGTTTATCATGTTAGGGTCATAGGAGTTTTAAATGGCTCAATATTACAGCTTTAATTTACCTATGTTATTATTATTATATTTTTATTTAAAATATTTTTTAATAATAATTAAATAAATATATAATAATAATTTCATGTTTAGATGGATATTCTAAAAAGCTAAATTTAGTTTAATTGAAATTAATTTATTTTAAATACCTATTATAACCTTTAATTTTCTTTTAAAACATATATTCAAATAGGGACTGAATTGTATTTATAAACTCTGAATTTTGGGACTAAATTTGATCATTCATAAAAAACGTGCTCCCAAATTCCAAAATTGACAAATTAATTTACCACCGTGCCTTCGCAATTTTTTCTGATCTCTTACATAGAAGAAAAGGTGAAAAAAAAAAAGGTGATCGGGACATGCAATTTAAATTTTTCGTAAAAAGTAAAAAGATTGTGAGGAGTAAGTGAGGCCGGTCCTATTTAAAAGGTATATAAAATAGGGTAAAAGTAATTTTCCTTTCCGTGTTCTAACACAAAAAAAAAAAAAGTAATTTTCCTTTACGCGTTGAAGCCGGCCCTATGGCAGAGCAGAGCACCATGAATCAAACTGAAAGAAACGTACCAGTTGAGGAAGAAGAAGAAGAAGAAGAAGATTTTGAATTTGGGAATGAAGAATTCTGGCCTCTCTCAGAGAACAAGCCCTTTTTCAATGTTATTCTGAGCAAGTCGCAAGTGAAACCTAGCTGTAATTTGGTAATTTTTAATTTAACTGTTATACCTTACACGTCTATGTTTCAATATAAGGATTATTTTTGCTGAAATTGAAATTGAAACCGAAACTGATTTAGAGTATTGCTGCAAATTTAATTAGGCGTTTCCTGTAAAAATGCATTCGAAACTTCAATGCGAAACCACAGTCCCTATACTTTTGAAATATCGGGGGAAGACCTGGAAGGCGACCTACTATGGAAACCACCATTCTCAGAAACGACTGGACTGCAACTCCTGGGGAAAATTTGTCAACGACAACAATTTGAAGGCCGGAGATGGGTGCGTTTTCCAGCTTCATCACAGTAGCTCTTCCAAGCTAGTCTTTAGGGTTCAAATCCTCAGAGGCGATGTTCCTTCCCAGTTCCTCCGAAGGACCAGCGGTGAGACTGCTGACACTCCTATCCTCCTCGTTGATTGATTCCTTCCTCTGTTTCCAATTCCCAGTTAATAGCCCTTTTGTGTTTTATTAATTTCTTTGTCATCTTTTGAAGGTGAGTTTTGTTATGAGACGACTAAGACAAATTAGGGATGAGTGAGAGCATTATCTTTAGAATATATTATGAAATATTAATTATGTTTGTTTGTAGTGTTTTGTAGATTCTTACAAGTTAGATTTTAGTAAAGGAACATTCAAGGAAAGAAGCTGATTTTGAAACTGATTACATAATTTGTTTTGTTATGTTCTGCAAAGCTTAACCTTTATGTTGTCCTTTCTCATTTTAACATTTTGCATCCTGATCAATTTTGCTTGGAGGTAATAGAGTTCTAGTTTGGTTGGTTAAATTAACCATACCTTCCTATATCAAAGTTGCTTAATGAAGTATTATTTTATTATCTAAAAGATAGATACAAAAAAAAAGACAAAACAAAAAAAGCAAAAAATATAAAACGCAACTATCAGCTCGAGACACCAAAGATTTTTACATGTTATCATTGTTATAAGTTGTTATTTTATCTTCCAAGATAAATATAGTTTTCTTTTTTTTTTTAATCAGAGTAAATCCAAGGTGTAATAATAGAACCTAATATAACATAAAAAAGAAGTTATGGCACCTAAATAAAAAGGGGAAAAAAAAAAAAAACTACATATATAAACCAATTCCAATTACATATGTGGTGACCATTCTTTATTAATAATAATGGACATCATTTGATTCAGATTTTATTTCGTATAAAAGAGCATAACAATAATTTTTAAGTTTTGATTTATGAATTAAAAAATAAAAATTGGTTCACACTATTAAAAAAAAATGTTATTGTGATGGAAAAAGCTCACGATGATGATTGGTTTTTCATCACAAACATTTGCCATATTTTGTAACCGCAATGATGTCACCGTCATTGAAACTTTAAAACAAAAATTGACACCATTAAAATTTTAAATTTTCAATGATTTTTAAATAAAATATGTGACAGTAATGTTTCTGTCATATTTTTATAATTATTTATCAACAACGATGTATAGCTATTGCAAACTAATGGATGTGATATTCTAACGGATAATGTTGTCACTGTTTAAAAATTTGAGAGGGAAATTTGCCCCTTAAATTTCAAATTTTTTTGACCAATTTCTTGTAAAAGTCATCTAAGAGTTCAATTTGACCACATTAAGCCTCATAAGTAAAAAGAGGGTATTTTAAGTGAGAGGCATTTATGGAATTGAAAAAAATTGGTTTTAAAAGTTTCTATTTTGTCTTCTTTTTCACTATTTTATTTTCTTTAGGGTTTAAGGTTGATAGGTGTTTAATATAAGACAAAAGAGTTCCACTCAATAAGTTTCACATTGAACATATATATTTTATGCAATTATTTGTTATATAGATTTAATATTGTTATGGCTTATTGATACTCAATTCATATACACACATATATATACACACACTTCATTTGATTTGTTTTATTTCTTTTGCATGGTTTCTTGATATGTTTTAACAATCGGAATCCATTTGGTATGTGACATATGATGCAGCATCTCATTAGTTTCATTTGCTAATAAGTTGATCTTAACTTCTAAGTTGCTTTTAACTTTTTTTAAGTATTTTGACAATGTTGAATGTTAATATTTTGTGTGCATGTGCTTGTAGACAATTAATTATATATTTAATAAAACTTTGTTTATATAGGACCTTTAGATCTAGTTGATGAATGGAAGATGTGGATTGAGATCGGAGATAGAGATGATTTAGAAGGCATAGGCAACCATTGTATTTTATTCTTAGAATATACATGTATTGTTTTGGTACAATTTGCTGAGTATAGTTGTTGTTTATTGAATTTTACTGTATAAGATTTTGGTGTGAATAAAATATTATTTTTTTTGTTACTTGCATTTCAAATGCATAATTTTAGTGTTTTAAATGGTAATTTAGAAATATAAAAATTAATTAGTAGGATCTAATAAAAATAAAATTATCATCACATTTAGTGACGGTATATGACTGTCATTGAAATATAATTGTGATGGTAACTTACTATTACAAAACTAAAAATTTTGTCCATGCTACCCACGTAGAAGATCAATAACAATAGTTGAAATAGAAAAATGAAACAACTGTAACCAAAATGGTCGTCGCAGAAACATCTTTGTAACGGATCACTAATTCTTTGCTGATGGTCATTCGCTGGATTTTTACAAAGTATTTGTGGTAGTAAATAATTTTTGTGGCGGGTGACTTTTCGTCATATTACCGTCACAGTTTGTAATGTTTTTGGCTGAAACTTTTCATTGATGAGGCTATGGTATTGCCATTGTGACAGTAAAAAAATTCATCAATAAAACCATTTTAGTAATGATTTTCATTATATATTCGGCTTTCTATGATGAATTTGGCTCCTTCACAAATCAGTCCATTTTTTTTTTGTAGTGACAATTACTACAATACAACCTTGCACAAACGGGATTTCCTACAATACTGTAGGTGGACCCTGCACAAACACATTACAATTTGTAAAGATTGATTGGACAATTCTATAGCAAATACTGTACAATATCAGCACAATCCAATAAAGTACGACTAAATTAATATTATTAGGAGAAAAAAAAGTTTGTACTCCCGAAGTACCAGAATTTAACTCGTCGTTAAAGACACTTGCTTGCAGGAGAAGCTAGACCGGTCAATTGCCAGTCATCAATGGTTGGTCGCTCATCAACATGAGATTGAATCATACAACAAAGGCTATAAAGCTCTGGAACAAAATATTTCTTTGGTTTTGCCCTTTTCAAGGTCATAGAGTTGGAATGTAAATTGAGACAAGCTCAAGTTCAAGACATACAGGACCGGAGAGCAGCCGAGAATTCTTTCATACTAGTGTTCTAGAAGGTCACAAGACATGGAAGATTGATTGTATCAACCCTAACAAGAACAAAAATATACTCTATTTGGGTAAATATAATAGAAAGATTATCATATTTAAGATCATTTTAGTTCATTTGTAATTTTGTTTTCCTCAATGGTTTATTCATACAAATGTTCTAACTGCCAAACATAGTTTTAAGTCGAGCTAATTAAGCTGAGACCCACTAAACAGAATCCGTGGTTGGCAACTTTTTTGAAAACCAATATATTTCTTTCTTTGTTGCTCTAATTAACATGGCAATGTCCAAAGAAGAAACACCTGTAATGTAGGCGGAAATGGTAATAGTTTCTCGGGCTTTCAGCTAGATTTCTAATGTTGACCTCATATATGATATATTATATATGGCCAATCCATGTTCATAAAGCTTACAATACTTTTATACAAAGTATACAAAATTAGCCTAAACGACTTTTAGAAGACGATCAGACACAGAAGAAAGCAGCAAAACAAGAAGATCGAAATTCTGTTTAGCGACTTGTCGGCCTGCATCTTCTGCCTTCTCAGCCTCGCACTGCCGTTTCCCACCAGGTCGTATGAGTTTGGATAAGAGTATAGGCTCTCTGAGTTTCCAAACACCCTGGCATAAACCATCTCCCCAAACATTCCAATCATGGGATGGTGGAAACCTGTCATTGTAGTACCACTAAGATTAAGCAGTGGTGATGTAGAATCGTCTCCATAACTCCCATATGTATGTGGGTTGTAGTGTTGGTTCTGATAAGGATTACGGTATGGAAGTTGCTGACCTGTATGAGACATAGGAGATATAAGAAACAGAGTATTGGTACCATAAATATTACCCAAATTACTCTGTAGCCATGACAAAGACCTTGGCATTCACCAAAAAAAAAAATTAACGAAGACTGGCAAACACAAACAAGTTTCTTAACAGCGAAGAAGGATGTTGGATTTGAAAAGTAGTTAGATGATGACTACAATATTCCACTTTGGAATCTTTTTGTGTCTTTATCTTTTCCTCTCCTTTCCTCTTTCTGATGGGAATTAAAATAGTGGGCAGACGAGCAAATAAATTAAACACAACTAATGATGCTAAATTTAAAGATAAGAAAGTGTTGGCAAAAGCGAGTGCCACATTCCACGTGTTGTTTTAAAGATAAGAAAGTGTGGCAGTGGCAGCAGCAGGTCAAAATGCACCAATATCAGAAACTCACTCTGCTTCATATAATATTCTAAATATTATCTACTAGAATTTAACTTACTCTGCAGGCAAAACATTTTCCATAGCTTCCAATTCTTCAGGTAATAGAGTGACATCCACTTTATCTGATTTCTGACCTCTAAGCAAATCAACCTGCAAAACAAAATAACTGATTAAACAACTACCCATACAAATTGCCATTATATATTCTATCATATGAAGGGAAATCTAGCAACTGACCATTTTACAACACCCCTATTAAGGATAAAAATATAATATAAAAAAACCTCCATCAAATTGATAATTGCCATTATAAAACTTGAAAGCCAGCCGCAAGCTACAGTTAATATCATTCCCAAATACAAAAGAACGTAATATTGTAACAGCAGATAAAACAAGGCATATAGTATCATAAGGTGTTCTTCTACGGTTGTATAAATTTCACAACTTCGAAAATCAGGACGGTTACATATAATATCAGCAGATATAGAACTCACATGTTCCTCCAAGAAACTATACACTTTTGCAGTACACAGTTATCCTTGTCAAGAAATATTTTTTTTGCATGTTGCATAATGTTAGCCTTCCTTATTACATTCATTTAGTGCAGTAAAAAATTTAAATGTGGAAGGTTACATAAATGCATAAATACCATAGTAGGTCAAACACTAATTTAATTTTTATCATAATTACACAGAAGAACCATACCTTCCACGGACCATTTCTTCCCTATAAACCATATTCACCATCATATTATCTAAGTCTTCATTTGCAACTTTAGAAATACATGCTAAAAGAGAAGGCATAATTATGACAAGGTCAATCCATAAAAAGTTAATAATTATAGTCACTCACCTAGTTCCTTAAGATCCAATCATCACTTTGAACATGCCACAGAAGAACTACATTAGACGATTTACTGCTAGTATGATTCTTAACAAAATGTCCTCTCCAACACCTGTAAATGAAAATTCTAATAGTTCTGATCAGAATCATAATGTATAATAACATCACCAGTACAACACCAATACACATCCAAATCCACAGTGCGAAGTAAAACAAGATGGGTATATTTTACAAGGCATACAACAATTTAAAGAAAAATGCATGTAGGCACCAGAAACAGTATTCTTACCCTTTTCGCAGCCGACTTATCTTGGGTGCCTTTACCAACCACATACCTGCAAGGCAAACAGGCTTATTTAAAAATGTTTTTAAGTTCATAGAATAGCAAACAAAATTAGAACAAGCAGAATGCATGCGTGTGGGTTGTTCCAAGTAGTGTCCCTGGGGCAATTCTCTCCTCTTTTTCTTCAAGTACCTTCAAAGCAAACCAAATTTGACATCGTTAACAGGTTCTAAACATAAAGAAAAAGTGAATAAGGAAAAACTCCAATATCTGAACTCACCCGATAAAGAGGCCTCTCAGGTTCTTTCCTCTGCTGCTTCGAAGGTCAATAACATCAGGTGTCTCAACACCAGTAGGAGTGCTGGGGGAAAAAGTGTAAATGGTTAATCAAAACTGCAAGTTACAACTTAAAAAAATAACAAAGTAATCATCAGCCACATTGTCAGGGGCATAGAAAGGTTGGGTGAAACACCAAGAGCAACTTGATTAGCATACTTAGAAACTGGAATCAACAATTCAGGTCATAGGATAGTTCTGATACCTTGAGAGGCTATCCACAGATTGAATACCATCTTCAAGTTCCTCTTCCTCAATTTCTTCCTCCTCTTCCTCAATTTCTTCCTCCTCTTCCTCTTCTTCTTCCTCCTCTTCCTCTTCCTCCAAATCATCCAGTGTTTTGTCTTATCAAAAGTGTTTTGTCTTATCAACAGGTTCTTCCTAAATAAGAAATTGTAGAATTAAAATAGCATTCTAATGCAAAATCATAAAGTACAAATCAATGAATGCTATGACATGGAAATTAATAAATCTCATAAAATCAGTCTGAGCATTAAAAATTTCCTTACAAAGATGGATTTGCCTTACTTGTTTTATAAAGACAGCAAGAGGTTCTATTTATAAGAGAATTGAGTTTAACTAGTGAGGCTCTAAACAAAGCTATCAAAGTATGAACCTTATTACCAGCTTCAGACTTTTAAAAAAGTAATTATAAAATTCAAAATTTCATAATCTGATCAAAAGGAAAACTTGTATAATGAAAGTACCTCGTGTTAGGCTGTTCTTGTTGCTGAACACCAAACACATCTCCATACAATGGATGTCCATACTAATTCAAAGAAAAAAAGAAAAAGAAAAGGTAAGATACTCACAAAACAAACAGCTCCAGAGGCAATATAAAGTAATTTGAATCACAAATAACAAGGAATGAATGATACACCAAACACCTGAAGAACTTGCTTCATCGACAGGGGGCTTGCCCCCAGCCACCAGGATGATAACCAAAGCTAGCACCAGGGGGAATTGGAGCATTTAGCCCCGGAATCTTCAGATGAGGATAAGATGGTGAAGGGCCATATCTCTGAAAGAAAAATCAGATAATAAAATACAACAACACAATCCATCAGCAAATCACCATAGTTTTAACTATATTTGTTAATCTTACCTGCATATTAATGAGCCATGGGGGTGGAGCACCATCCGGCATACCAAGTGCTTCTTTCAGTTGTTGTGAGAGCATGCCTGGCTTCATCTCTCAGTTTTAACTGTATTGCAAAGCGTAATAGAAACATAAGATACAAAATGAGTTGTCATACTTCTAGGTACAACACCAAATTCCTTAATAAGTTTTCCATAAAGACCGAGTTTTATTTTTTCTTGCTGGAAGTACCAAGAAATAAAAAACAGAATGTCCTCCAGTTCTTTAGCTATAACTCAGGATATGCAACTTACATTGCATACAAAGATAGTCTAGACATCATGTCATTAATAAATCAAAATTGCATGCCTATTGACAATTCTATACAATATCTTCAACACAGTTTTATGTTTTGGTGACATGGAAAAAAGTACACCTAATTCCTTTTGTACGAGAAAACCTAATTTTATGGTATCCAGAAAGCATCCATTCACCCAAATCTAAGGAAATAAGAGATGCACCTTTCTAGAGATCATAGAAATTTTCCATTTGTTACATAGAAATTAGAATTAAGGTTACCATTCATTAGATTTAAACACTTCAACAAAAATGCATATTTTAAAGANTTGCAGCTCAGCTTCAAAAGCCAATGAATAGCAAGAGAGTATGAATATAGGTTCAAAACCTCAAACTCTTTTCCTTCATGATACAGATCACAAAGAGTTGTCATTTTTGGCTTCGTCTGATATTTGAAAAATGCGTCATGGAGAACCTAAACAGCAGGAAACAGACATTAGTTATACAAGAACGCACCCTCCAGAATACAAGTAACACAACAAACATACATATTCCAAAGATTAGAGGTGATTCATAATAAATAGAAACCTGATAGTCGATATCCATTTTCCCCATCTTTGGCTGCATACGTTCTCGTTGCTTTTGTTTCAACTTCTTACTATCTTCTTTTTCAATGTAAGCCTGCAAAAGGTAATCAAGAACCATTCAATATCATTCGTGCCATTGGAATATGCTACTCTTACCAGGTCCTTTAACTACATTATCAGATATTAAAGGTTACTTAAAATCTAAGGACCACTAGTACATAGAAGATAAAAAATAAATTAAATCAAATCCAAATCATTAACAATATAGTGTTAAAGACGTGTAAGACATCAGCAGATGCAGATGCAGTCCTCCTGCTCCATCTAATTGTAGAAAAAGAAAAATCACCATCATGTATTACCTGTCTAATTTTCTCAATTCCAGTTGCAGCAATGAAATCAGGTAGCTGGAAAGGTTGTTTTTCAATACCACGCTTCCCCTGCAAAATGATCACTGACCTATGAGATACATAGTAACAAGTTCTAAACATATGATAATTCTGCATCATTGTGTAAATCATAAAAATGTTAAAATGAAAGAAGCATTCAGCCTGAACATTAGGCAGAATGGAAAGGCATCTGAAAATTCAAAGCAGATAAATTAGAATATTAAAAATGAAAAGTCAAATCATCCATAGTGCAAAGATATTTTATGCAGTTGGAAACCCCACTAGCAGCACCAATAAATTCCTATATCCCCACAAGCACTAGAATTAATACTGAAAGACAAATCATTCAAGGGTGCCCTTTGGCAAACACCTATTAGTCCCAGGGCTCCAAGTTTGCACAGCCATTCCCCTGCAAGAATCACATATATACATATAAGCGAAACCTTATCTGCTTTATCTTCCCTGACCCTATCCCCCTAACCCCTCAAGTGAACTATATCCATCAATTATGCATCACATTTTAGTCCATACTTTTAAAATTTGAAAAATAGCTAACCCGCAAAAATTTGCATTTCTGACACCAATGCCTTGGCACAGGTACAGTATTTTGATATGATTTCAAAAATACCAACAACTTAGGGTCTGATGCAGTTGCATCCCACACCTGTAAAAGAATAAATGAACACATAAAAAACAAAAATCCAAGAACAACAATAAAAACAAAAAGAAAACAACAAATCACCTTATGAAAATTTGATAGAGAATAAAGAAGAGGGAAAGAAGCTTCAACATGAAATAAGAAAATATCCATACCTCAACAACATCAGGCCTTGAGCATATCTGTTTAAGTTCAGCAATCTTCATCCGCCGCTGAAGCTGAAAGATGACAAATCCCCCGTCAAAATTGAAAGTTACAATACAATTAATTAAGGTAAGAAATTACTGAAAATAAATACCTTCTTCTTCTTATTAGACACGCCTTTATCTTTCTGTTCATTATCCTGTTCCTCCTCTTCTGAATCAGAGTCAGCCTTCTTGTTTGAGGCTGCATTTTGAGCAGACTCGTCCTTCTTATCTTCCTGGATGAATAAAAGAGGTCATGTATCAGGTAATAGTATCCCCACGATAATAATAATAAAAGAAAAATAAATCAAAACAGAGTACAAGATGGTTTCTTTGTACCTCAGCACCAGCAGAGTCCTGGAAACTAAATTTTTTTTTTAAATTTCTAAATTCTTCATCAATACCATCTTCTAATTCTGCTTTCTCGAGGACATAGTCCACCTCAACTTGCTCGACAACCTATAAATTTCAGAAATAACAACATAGAACAAAATCATGTATGGCTCATCAACAGCATACTGATAGAACATGACCTAACATATCTATGAGGGATTCAAATTTCAATACATGGAACAAAATGAAAAACTGCTAATATTATGCAATTTCCAGTAAAGTAAACAGAAGTAAAAAGTCTATTTTTCCTATGAACTGGGAAAATAAGTCAAACCAATACAATAAACCCTACAAGTTCACCATAAAAAAATAAGTAATAAGCCCCATTAATGCATCCAGTTTGTTAATAACGAACAAGAAAAAGAGAAGGAGAAAACCACTAAAAAATTAGCACCGAGCTCAAAATTTTTTTACAATCTATGGATAGTCATGATAGGTAATTGGGCAACAGTTGATAACGAGATATAGCAAACTATAAGACACTATAAAGTATTAAGCCCAAACCATAAAACAAAAGTAAAAACAATAAATGCACTCAGACCTTAAGTAGCGAAAATTTGTCCGAATGTAAGCGCAAGAACTTAAGTAATGCAAGATGCAGCAGATAGCAGGATAAAGATAAATACAAATTAAGTTCGTATAAAGTGTTGACTTGATATATTTTTTTTTCATATATATATATGGATATTCCTCCATCTTCTCAACCAAAAACAGCAATTTAATGATTCAACTCTCACTAAAACCTGGGCATGAAAAAACACTAACCTTAATACAAAAAAACTTACACTACTCACTCAAATAAAGTGAACATAAACCCGTAAACCCTAATTTCACCGATCTAATAAAGAAAATGCACCAAACGAGCTCCGATTCGATCTCCATCCAAATTATCACAATGGCACTCAGCAAACTATACAACAAAATCCCTAGAAATCCTCTTCCAACAAAAAAAAAAAAGAACAGAAGTCCAACAAAACAAGAAAGCGTGCATCAAAGAGAGAGGGAGAGAAAGAACCTGTTGAGAATCGTTCTGTTGAGGATCGTTATTCCCCTTGGCATCTTCATCCGCGGTGGCATCGCTATCGTCACCGGCAGTGGAATCGGCGGCCCAAGAGGCCTTCTTCTTCTTCTGCTTGCACCTGCGACGCCGACGTTCGCTCTCTCGCGACTTATTGGCAGATACAGGGTTAGGGTTGGCGTCGAGGCCGCCGTTGGAAACAACGCCGCTTAGGTGCGTGAGCGTCTCAACGGTCATTTCTTGGATAGGGAAGAAGACGATAGGAGGAAGGGGATGTGGGTAAGAGAGTGTAGAAGAAGAAGAAAAAGAATAAAAGGAGCTTAACAGGCGGGCGAGATATGAAATCATTTGGAGGAGAATGACGAAAATTGGTGTTTATATACCCTATCCGCTTCGCGCGCGTAAGATTTATTCGCATGTGAGATACCGTAGTATAATTTTAATAAATAGTTTGATAAATTTGTACATTAAATTTTTAAATTTTAGATGTATCATATTAGGTTTTTAATTTATATTTTATGTCGCATTAAATTTTTAAATTTTAAATGTATTATATTAAGCCTTCAATTTACATTATATATTATATTAATCTTTCAAATTTTAAATATATCATATTAATTTTTTAATTTATATTTATGCCACAATAAATTGAAATACATTAAAATATCATTATATGTCTCATATTATGACATAAAATATAAATTAGAATATTAATATAATATATTTAAAATTTAAATGTTTAATGTGACATACAATATAAATTGAAAGTTTAATATGATATATTTAAAATTTAAAAATTTAATATAACATAAAATATAAATTAGAAGCTTAATATGATACATTTGAAATTTGAAAATCTAATATACAAGTTTATCAAACTGCAGAATACTAAAATACATTTATCTTTATATTTTATAAATTATTTTACGGTCAATAAAAATTTATTAAAATTAAAAGCATAAAAATATATTATCTTTTAATATTTATAATATAAATTTTTTTTAAAATAATAAAATATTCAATTATTTCACTTTCTTTTTCCTCTCGTTCTCTCTCACTTTCTCTTTCTTTTTTTTCATGCTTTTTCTTTCTCTCACCTCTATCTCCTCTCTTTGACTCTTTTTTTTTTCTTTTTTTCTTTTCTCTCTTTTTTTTTTTTTTGAATTTTGTAGATCTCGGTATGGAGAATTTATTTCACTTTCTCTTTCTATCCTCGCTCTTTCTCTCTCCCCAATCTCTCCCATCTCTCATGCATTCTCATCTCTCTAACTCTCTTTTTATTTTATTTTTGTCCTCTCTTCTTTTCTTTATTGACATATTAATGGAAGGAAAGGAGAAAAAAATTAAATAAACCAAAAACAAAAAGAGATTCCGTGGAGGAGAGAAAGAGAAGATAGGGAGAGAGAGACAAATCAAAACCATAAAAAGAGAGTAAAAAAAGAAGAAGAGATGGAAAAAAAAAAAAAGCATATTTTTGTGAGGAGAAAAAGAAAAGAAAGAGAGAAAAAAAAACCTAAACCAAAAAAAAGAAATGGAAAAAAAAAAAAAAGAGAAAGAGAGAAAAAAAAAATCATATTTCTAAGAGGGGGCAAGAAGGAGAAAAGAAAAAAAAAATGAAAGGAGGAGAGAATGAGAAGATAAGAAAGGAAGTAGAAAAAAAAAGTTCGGTAAAGAAGAGAGAAGGAAAAGAGAGAGAAAGAAAAAATTATTTAATAAAGAGAGAGAGGGAGAATGAGGGGAGAAAAAGAAAGTGAGAGATGAAAAAAAATATGGAGAGAGAATGAGAGAGGAAAAAATAAAATATTTTAACTTTATTTTGAAGGACGTTTCAGACATTTTATCGTGTGCCATTGGACAACAATTAATTTCTAGAAGATATTTCTAAACTGTCAAAAACTTCTGAGTATAATTTTCATCCCATAGTAAACTAATTGAAATACTGTCTAATAAGTTTATGACATTTACATGCACTTTTTTTTTTTATAACTATATGCGTTAAAGTTTGAAGTAGATGTGTTCTAGCAAAAGTCATCACACGCTATAATATTACAATTTCAAAATTTTTTTTTTTTTTACATGTAATCACTTATGTTTGTGGTCTTTTACACATTCAGGTTTGATTTTTATTCTTGGCAAGCTGTTCTTTATTGTTTGGGGTAAATTAGCACTATTGGTTCTTTATTTCAAATGTAGTTATTCCGCTGTTTTACAGACCATGTGTGCTGAACATGGTAAAGGCAATTTTGTTATTTTTAAAATACTTTGCTAGAATCAATTTCTTATCATGTTTGTACTCAACCCACTTTTTCAGCCTCTCTCTCAGCTTGTAAAGACATAGACTTAGCATCTCCATTTATCTTAAAGCTCCAACCAGCAATATTGTGCAAGCTAGCAAGCACATCAATTGAAGAATAAAACCTAACATACAGTCTTCAAAAAAAATGGTAAAAGATCAATATCAAAGGAAATAACTGAAGATTTGGGTTTGGTAGAAGATTGTAAAAGCTTAATAGTCAATTGGTTAATCACTGAATCATAGTTAATCTAGACTTGCAAGCCATGTTTCCTTAACCCATTTGATCTCGATGTCTCCCATGTTTCCCTAACCTATTCACTTCTTAATAGGTCATCAATATGGTTAAGAGAGCTCATATCCCATTTCGATCTAGGTCTTCGAACCCAAAACCCATTTTGTCATTTGACACCGATGGGGTATCCCCTGAGGTGAGGTCGGTGATGGAACCTTGGGTCCAAGATGGCACGACATGGCCACCATTCGGGATATCAAAGCTCAGTGGAGTTCGATGGCAAGGATGTCAATTTCAATATTGAATAGGGCAACATATGGGTTGGGGTTGATGAAGATGAGGATGACATGGATTCTGAGTCGATGGATGCTGAGAAAGAGAGCCAATGAGAGAGAGACTGAAAAAGTGGGATGAGGCCATACAGTACCAGAGAAAAAATTGATCAAAGGGTGAGAAAATGTTCATGCTTCAGTACTTAGAAGCTAGACCATAGAACAAATGAATAGGTGATCTTATACCCCTCCTAAAATGGGGAAAACATCAGAGTCCACATACCCTAGTACCAAACTGAAGAATCAGAACCTAACTTAGTCACCAATTTTAGAAAAATCAACAAAATTTCGCTATCAAATCGAATCACAGAAGAAAAAGAAAAACCCACTTCACAAACTCAATAGAAAATCAACATCCACCATACCCAATGAGAATCAGAAAGCAAAACAAACTCAAAACATAAATAAAATCTAATAGCAAAACAAGAAATGACAGACCTAGAACACCCAAAAAATAAGAAAAACCTTTTTCTTTCGAAATAAATTGTGCCATAGAATTTTTTTTTGTAAAATGACAAATTGCCCCTACCATATGCAGCACACATGATCCATTTTAACGGCTAAATGATGGAATTTGGAAAAAAAAAAAGGATCAAAAGCTGTTATTTTACCCAAAATATAAAGGGCTAAATTGCCAAGAAAAATATTAAAGTTAAGTATGTAAAATACTCCAAATATAAAATATAAATAACTACAAGTGTCAAAAAGCTTACTTGAATGTATTTAATTGAGACTTTTAAAGACTTCTATAGATTTAAAAGGTTTAGATGTATTTAATTAAGACTTTAAAAAGTTTTAAAGTCATGTGGTATATAATTAAGACTTTTACAAGTCTTGAAAAATTTTTAGGTATTCAATTATATTTTTTTAAATGTCTACAATATCCAGAAGTATTCAATACAAACTTTACTTTTTTATATATATAATGACTTTTATACACTTTTATAGACTTTTGGTCAATAATATATCTATTGACAGGACCACACCCAAGGTTTGGCCAGGACACACGGGACAATCCCACCTAGGGCGACCCCATTGTACTAACCTGGACTTAGCACAATGAAATCTCCTTAACAAAGGGAACAACAACACGATGAATAATGACTAATAACAACTGATCCATAAACATCATATGATATAAAATACATAAAGGATAATAAGTTCCATCAGAGCATCTAACATAGGGTAAACATAAGTCTCATAATACATCAAGTCTCATATAATACAGTAGTTTGATACAAAAGATAGAAGAAATACATCAAAATAGCTGAAGGGAAGGAAAACTAGTAGATCCGAGATGCATACGCAGAGTAAGCAGGACCAGCAGCAGCCTAAAGGGGACGGATTTAACAACTATGAGACAAGCTCAACGAGTGGATAATAAGAAAGTATTCGAAACTATAACTGTTTTGAAACCTCACATTCACTCTTTTGAAAAGTCCCATTTTTGCAAAATATTTCGCAAAACCCTGTTTTCATTTCTCCAATGCATAACTTGATAAACATGCATAGGCATTGTATAATATATAAGTCATACACTGTATACTCATAAGATATGTATAACATAATTTGTGACTTTGATCTTTTAAATCTATATCCATGCATATACATATATAATAGAATATATATATATATATATATGAGATGCTCACAAAGATGAATGCATAAAATACTTTACTCTTCAGTACTTGTATACCCAATCATACCGCAAGCCTACTGTCATACGATGGTCCTTGGCATCCCAAGGTATCGCAGAGCGGGGAAGGGGAAACTCATGTAACCCTTCAACGTCCCGAAGGGCCCATGCGGGGATCTCACATCCCCATAATGAATACACGTGCATCAAAGGGGATGAAAATAATCATCTCTGGTGCCATGGACACAATATCATTAACCATATCCATCATACATCATCATCATCATCCATCATCATCATATCACCATATATCTAACTCGGTATGGGGCACACGTATCTCATTAATAATAATATGCATAAAGATGCATGCTAAAACAGTATTCCTTTCTCATAAGCCTTATGCATACAGATGCGTGATAAAAAATATCTATCTTTCTCGTAACTTTTCATGACCATAGTTATCATAACAAACATGATAATAATGCTCATAATGATGTCTCATAATATAAACAATATGATAATGATCATAATGAATAATAATATGAAATCATGCTTTCCTTTGAGAAAATATTTGTTGAGTACGCATCATTAATATATGTATAGATAATTAATCCCACAACCCAAAACAGTTTGAGAAAGAAAATCCACTCACGGCGTACAGCTTAAACTCGATCCGCAGCTGGATCATCTCCCGAAACTGACTCGGATCCTAGATAAACATCACAAGATATAACTTAGGTTCTCAAACACTGAAATTAAAGTTGTGTGCAACAAAGTGTCCTAACTCAACCGTTCACTCAACACGCTATTTATCGGTAAATCCCGAAACCCTTGAAATTAGGGCTTTCGATCCCCGAGACCAAATTAAACTCAATTTAAGCTTCCAATACCTTTAATTGAACATCTATAACCTTAAACCGAAACTACAGCACTCAAAAAAATCGAATTTTTTGGTACCCTAAGGTGAAATTAACAAAACACCAGACTAGGAAATCAACCAAACGAACTCCAAAATTCACAAACAAGGTACCTTTGGAAAGCCCAAAGGACAAGGATCAAGAACATGGTCTCACCTTCCAAAGATCACCTCTGGATTCGCCGAAAAACTCATCGGAAGCCGCTGTGCAAACTTGTTTTTGAGATATCTTTTAAACGGCTTTGAATCTGGGCAAGGGGAGGCCGAAATTGAACTCAGGAAGTCCAAAAATAGGGGGTAAGGGTCTGGGTTTAAGCTGGAGTGGGCGGAAATGGTGCAGATCGGCCAGGAAACTTCAATCTCGCCGGCGCAACTTCAACCGGAGCTACAGGGCGCGTCCGATGTCCGATCGGCGGCCGTAAGATGTCGCCGGAAAGCTCTCGTGACGTACTACAAGGGTGGTGGCGCATGTATCGAAGGAACGACTGGAGGTTGGTCGATTTGGAGCTCAAAGATGGCTGTTTGCTTGGGTGATGAGAGAGAAAGGGAGAGAGAAAATGGAAGAAAGAGGAAAATATCATCCCAAATGACCCATCAACTGGTCTTGGACTATTTATAACCCGGGACGGACTCAGGACTCGCTCGGGAAAAGCCAGTATGATCTCATAACTTTGAAAGCTCATAACTTTTTATCGGTAAGTCCAATTTTTGCGTGCCACCTGTCTACGGACTCGTATCGATAAATTCTACACTATGCTCTCTGAGTCAAACTTAAATTCTAATCCTATAAAATGTCAACTCTCGGGTACTAATCCGGTCGAACTTGGTCAACACTGCAGAAAAATCAAGATACTAAAGGTCGGGTCGTTAAGGGTCAGGTCGTTACATCTATATATATCAAAAGTTTCTCATTCTGAGTAAAAAAATTGAAAGGCTTTTCTCTTTCTTTCAAGGAAAAAAAAATTCATCAAAGTCTTTTTCTTCCAGGTAGATTACTTTGTTAATCTGCAATATTTTTATAATATATTTCCATCTACATCGATTTTTATTGTTTTGTTATTATACAATTTTTTCAATTAAAATCCATGATTGGTTGCTAGAAAGGTTGAAACATAAGTTGAAATATTTGAAATTTTGGGTCTTTTATTTCAAGTCGTTTTTTTTTTAACCAAACTGATTGCTCTGAAATTTGGATCTTTTTAAGTCTTTTTTACTCCTACTTTTTCTAATATGTTTTGCATGGATACTTTTGTTTTCTTTTCCTTTTTTTTTTCTTCATTAATTAGCAATTTTTTAAGTAGGAAAGAAAATATATATGGTTATTCTTGTTAAATATTATTAATCATCTTTTTTATATTCTTTTATTTATTGTTTATGGCTAAACATAGTGGATCCAGATTTTATAAGCTTTTTTCATAAATGATTTTTTCTTCTATTTTTCTATTCATGGAAATTTAGGAAAGTAAAAAATTATATATACAAATGTTATTTAATAATGGTCAAGTTTGGATAAGTGGACTATTCTCTTTTTTTGCTTTCTAAGTTGTGCAAATGTGGTTAAAGCTTATTATATATGTCAAATTATTATAATAATTATTAAAAGTTATACTTTAATTGTTTATTATATTTTATTTGTAATCTAGTAACTTAATGGAAGACTCAAACTAAACAAAATGACAAGCAAAAGAGAATTTCCAAGTAATTTAATTGTTAATCATATTTTTTCGCAACTAATGTCATTTTGATGAATTTCCAACCTAGCCAAATAATAAAAATTTATTTTCTTCACAAGTACTGTTTAATCAAGATAATGAGTTTGAACTAATTTTTTAGATTCAACGAAAAAATATAGCATGCTAATGAATGGAGTATTGTTGAATCACCACTAAATAAACTAATAGAAGGTAGATCATCACATCTTTTATATTTATCTCTATTACTCCCTCATACATACAGGCCTGTTTGAGTTATGCATGTATATTTTTGGTAATCCTAAAAGTTTAAGTTAATAAGAGGTGGATCATCATACCTTTTATATTGAATCATCATACATTTTATATTTACCTCTATTATCTCCCTTACATGTAGGCCCGTTTGAGTCCATACATGTGGATTTTCGGTCCGCCTCTTTTGAGTTTATTTTGGAGTCCGTATAGTTATATATATATATGTATTTATTTATTTATTTTTGGATTGAGTTTTTGAGTTTTGAACATGTGACGGCTAGGTCTTCTGGCTCTAATACCATGTTGAATTTCATTGATTCCAAAAGCTTAAGCTAATAGGAGGTATCATATTTTTTATATTTATCTTTATTAGATATAGCCACTAGCATTTGAAATGATGTTGAGATTATTAATCATGGTGGACATTAGATATTTTTTTCCCATTAAATAATATTTTTATGTATTTTATGAACATAATATATTTTCTTTTGAATTGAAAATTTTTGATTTCGTATTTTGATAATTTATTTTTTGAATATATGAATCACAATTATATCAAAGTTATTTCTTTTGTTTTTTTTTCTTTCCATTTTCATCAAGTAATTATGTACATGTTCGTCTAGCCAAAGAGAGGTAATAGAGAAACATTTAGGACAACTAAGCAATAATTAAACAGTTTGCAATGGGAAAGATAGAGATATATAATATTTATAAATCTGAGTAATACAAATCAAAAGTTTATAAAAAACGCTCAAAGTCTATGAAAGTCATTAAAAAGAAGTTTATAAAAGTCACTCAAAGTAATTAATACTTTTATAAAGTCTACAGAAGTTTATTAAAGTTTACAAAAGTTTATGACTTAAGAAAGCCTATAAATGTATTTTAAGGTTTTAATTGAATACACCCCTTTTAATTTCAACGAATAATGTTAGTTGTCACTATTAGTAGTGGATCACCAGTGGAATTTACATATAATGTGGCAGCTTAAGTGGTTACTATTAAATAATTGACTTTCCTTTATTAAAGTTTTAGTATTAATTAAAAATAAATTGAAACAAATGCTTCCAATTAAAATTTATTACATAAATTGTAGTTCCAATGGTGATGATCACCAGTGGCCATTTATATTTAGAATTTTATCATAAAGTTTTTACTGCGTCCTTACTATATTACAATATATATTATAACTGTTGACATAATAAGATGCAATAAGAACTTTATAGTAATGATAGCCTATGTGGCAAACCACATTATATAAAAAATATTAAATCATTAAATATGATCTGATTTTTTTGGTATAAAACCTAAATGGGAGGTAATAATAGTCATATTTGCATGGGATTCACTCTAAATAGTATAAAAGATCAATTGAATATTTTTTTAAATTTGATTGGTAATTATTTTTTTTATATGGCAATCAATATGAATAATATAGTTTAAAACATAGGATATTCTTACTATAGAAATTTTCATGGAGCATTTATCATATCAAAATCCATTATATAATATTAATAAGTAATTTAAAATTTGTTTATTAAAAATGGTAAATTACCAAACCCAAACTATTTTGACTTTTAATAATTTCTTTAGATTACTAATAACAAATAAGTCTCTCCAATTTGATTATGTATAACACATTGCATCTTCAACGCAATTAAATGTTAAAGATTATTTTAATTTGATAAAAAATACCCTTTTAGCATACATGTTATACAGTTTTCAAAATAATTTAATCCAATTTTTATATTATCTAAATTATTAAAAATAACAATAATACTATTTAGGTGAATTTATTCATTATATGTCAGTATAAAAGGGTGAAAAGGATTGGGAAGAACTATGAGGTGAAGAGCAGGAAGATAGCTTGGCCAACTTAAGAACCTCACTCAAGTCCGTGACGCCCCTGGGCTGGCTCCTAGGCAGGTTCCTCCCGAGGCCGCCCTTGCCTGACTGACTAGACATAAGCTGTAAAACAGACAACCAACCACAAACCAAGGTTAGTCGGATAAAATAGGGAGACCAGAAGAGGAAGAAAAGTCAGCCACGCTAACTTCGTTCCAGGAATCTGTACCAATTTGCAGCCGCCCCTCCTCGAGCAAGGACTTGGCATCCCTTTCAGCCAGGTCTAGGGAGAGCTGAGGAGCACCATCTGTGATCACGCTCTTCAAAACTGCGAGGAACAGATAGCACCCCTTCCACTTCAGGTTCCCAATCACCCTCGATAAAGAACTAGTTCCTCTGCCAGCCAGTCACTTCATGCAGACTAGAGAAGAACTGCTTTCGGCGAGGATCAATGTAATACAGGCTCACCTGCATGGGGACTAGATGGATCTCAAAGCAAGCCTGGATCTCCAGGGGGCTGGGGTCAATGTGGAATCGTTCGCACCAGAGTACCAGAGAGCAAAAGACCCCCCCTAAATGATCGAGTTTAATTGGGAAAGACATAGTCGAATGCCGTGGAGCAACCTTCTCACAAAAGGTGCAAAGGGCAGCCTGAACCTGCAATCGAAGAACCAGCTACTCACAATAATTTCTCCAGAAGGGGTGCCAGGGGTTTCCCAGCCGTAGGGAACCTGGCTATAACGCCCTCGGGTAAAAGGAACCTATCTAGAAGGGTGGATAAGCTAAAGTCAAACAGGCTAGATGGCACAAAGTCATGGTCAGGGCCCTCATCCTTGATCGTGGTTCTCTCTTCACGCCTCTCCTGGGACCTAACGAAAGAAGACGAAGGCACTGAAGAAGCCTCATGTCAGTCAGCCCTTTCAGGGCCACGTTCTCAGAGTTTGAGATATTCAAGACCCCTACCTTAGTCATCGCCGAAGCTCGAGACTGAGCTAGTATTTGGGATTTCCTAAATGGGCATCGAAAAGGCCTAGGTTCTAGATCAGTGGGGAGCTAGAAGCTGAGAGGCACAGGAGATGGCAATAGACGTTCAGGCCCACTGCTATCGCTTAAAGAGAAGCTAGACATCTGAAAAAAATGATAGAGACGAGTGTCAGGCAGGAAAGAGTCCCAAGTCTTAGGAAGCTAATAAAAGGAAAAGGAAGGCCTAAATTATCTCCACCAAACCTGGGGGCTGGACGCTAGCCCGAAGGCAACAATGCACAACAAAGGCTAAAAGGAGGGGAAAATAAAACCTACGGCAGGGGGTTACCAGACGAACGACCTAGTTCTATTGACAAGCAGCAACCTACAGAGCCAGCAAATAACGAAAAGGAAAAGAGAAAACAAGAGAGCAAAGGTTGATTCAAGTCAAGAAGAGGAAAATACCTTTATGAGGCAAAGGTGACCGCGGAAAATGTTGAAGAACCTATGCACCTGAGGCCTGAAAGGAAAATGGAGATCACTAGTTTGAGAGCAATGACAATTTTCTATTCTTCAAAAAAAAAAAAAAGAGATAAAAAGACAAATAACAGTGAGAACCTGCCTGAGAGAAAAGCCAGCAAAACGACGGAGGCACTAGCAAATGTGCAGCGGCGAGATGAGTGAAGAAAAGGAAGACTTGAAATTTTTCTTGACCGAACAAAGAAAGATGAGGAGAAGAGGCAGAGAGGGAAGAAATGAAAGAAAATAGGAAGAAAGGCCTTTTCTGCGTGAGAGAAGATGTGAAAGGACAAATGATGGCTTTTCATGCAGCCTTTTCTCTCTCCTATATCACGAATGTCAGGGCGTCAGCATAGCCTGAAAAAGGCACAGGATCTATGCCTCATATCAAGAAGATCCCAGCTGTTGGATGGAGATCTACAGTTGGAGGCGCATCAAAGCAATTAATGCGTGTGTCCATTTTGAATTTTAAACTTCCTGGAAGTTGTTGCCTAGTAACTATCCACTAAGATCGTGGAAGGAACCAAATCCGGTCGTCTTCCTAGCTCCAGTGCCTACGGGACCAGTCAGGTCTGTCCCACCTTCTTCAAAAATTAACCCACTTAGAAACTGGGTCAATTTTGGGAGCTTTTATTATGGGTAAATTCCACACCATGGGCTAAAGGAGCTTAGGGCCCTTGGCACTTAAAGGGTCCCAATTGGCCACACCATGTGAGGCTCCAAGTAAAGAGTAGCCCAAAATTATCCTGTAAAAATCCACAAGCTTGACTCGCCCCATTGGCATTTTTGGGCCCGGCCAGCCAGACAGAGGCCTAGCCGGAGAAAAGGCTGGATGGGGCAAATCACGTGATCTAGGGACAAGATCCCTTTTATGGGCCCGTGTTGGGACATAAATGTCTCCCTTTTTTGTCTACCCAATTGCCATTTGTCGTTATCCAGGGCGTTAGGGATTTAATCCCTAAATTCTAGCCATTGAGGTAAGATATAAACGGAATGTGAAGGTAGGTAAGGATGCATCTTTTTCTCTCTTTAGGATCTGCCCCGATCATCCTTTTGACTCTCCTTTTTCTCTTTGGCTGAGGGTTATTCAATCTTTCTCTTACTTTCCTCTTTTTGCCCACTAGTCACCGACTTATCCTCTTCACCATTCTACCTTTTTGCTTACACCATTGTTAAATATTTTGAGCTCGGTAAAGAGAGAGGGAAGAGTGAGGTTGTCCTTTCTTTCACAATGGTTAACTTAGGCAACGAAAAGGGAACGCCGGTGACCCCACCAGCGCCCCTCTGACTGTCTGCCTATCTTGCAGGTTTTCACCGGTGAAACTGGCTGCCTGACGGAGACTAGAGAAGCGTGGGGAACTCGAAAAAACCAGATAAAAACGAGCCACAACAAAATCATCAAGTATTAATTTCATTTCTTTTTCTTAATTAAACTTTGTAAACAATAATCTATTAAAATAATGTGTATTCTAAAACAAAGAAAATTTTAAATTGTTAAACCAAATAAAATTGTTATTTCTGTTTACAAAATAATTGAACAAAATATTTAAAATAAAATTATTGCAATAAGCGACATTGCCGTGTGAACACAAGGTCCCCTGTTGTCCAATATAATTTTTTTCCATTCATTTTATTGTTATTAATTTTCAATTTATATTAAAATCATCACACTTTTATTTTTAGTTTTTCTTTTTAATTTAAGTTTGTAAAACAAAATATTGTTAAAATAAAGTGTATTCTGAAAAAATTTCTTTTGTGCAAAATTTTTTAAACCAAAAACATTTATAATTTACGTTTACAAAATAATTATACTAAATATTTTTTAAAAAAAATTATTGAAAATATGCGACATTGTTGTGTATATGCAAGGTTGCCCATTGTCCTATATATAAATTAATTTTTTTTTCTTTCATTTTATTGTAATTCATTTTTTATTTATATTTAAATAATCACGCATATATTTCATTTATTTTTCTTTATTTAAGTTTCTAAAATAAAACTTTGTTAAAATAATATGTATTTTAAATAAAGATAATTTTGATTTGTTAAACCAAACAAAGAAAATTTTAATTTGTTAAAAATAATTAAACTAAATATAAAAAAATAAACTAAATGTAATTTTTGTTTAGAAAATAATTAAACTAAATATAAAAAAATTATTGACCATAGGCGACATTGCAGTGTACATGCAAGCTTGCCTATTGTCCTATATTTTTTTTTTACCATTCATTTTATTGTTCTTAATTTTTATGTATATTTAAATTCTCATATTTATTTCATTTTCTATATATAGTTTTTAATTTTTTAGTTAAATTAAATCATTTAAAAAAATAAATGAAAAAAAGGCAACCTTGCATTTTATATGGAAAATCACCTATTTACTGAAATTATTTTGTATAAAAACCTAAATATTAGTGATTTTAATTATGTCCTATTTTTCATACACAGAATACACTTGCAGATATGACTTAAAAGAACAAAGTTATACACATATTTATTATTGCCATTAAAAAACACACAAATGAACCAGTTATTTGGACATTTTTGCAGTAACATTGATGTCAAAATTTTATTAACTTACCTTCTCATGGAACCAATACATAAATGTACGGTTATGCTCATCTTCAAACTATTTTGCTTTCTTTACTGTATTTTTCCTATTCAATTTTAAGACTTCCAAACGTAAACTGCCACGTGATTCATTATCCAAATTATAATATTTGAAAAACTTCAACACCAAATTAAATGCATACTAAATTAATTAAATATACACGTACCTCCTGAATGGTTCTACTTCCAGCAGATTTGCAAGTGCATATTTATAGACTTGCTCCCGAAGTTGATGATTAATTGATTGCGTCTTTTCACCTTTAATAAGAGCAGCAACATCATCCTTGCCTTTCATTTTTTGATATCTACTAATAGGGTTTCCAATTGCATCCAATCCTTTTTGATATTCACTACAAAACTCAATTTCCTATTCAGCAATATAATTCTCAAAAACACAACCTTCTAGGTGAGCTTTGTTATGAGCATATCCTTTCAATATTTTCATGTACCACTGAAGTGGGTACAACCACTTGAAATGCATTGGTCCACAAAGTTTAACTTCTCTTATCAAATACGAAGTTGAATAGACCAATACATCGGGAAAAATTCTCTAGCAAGCACAATGTTATTACAAAATCATTTTGTATGACATCCAACTTAGCAACATCGATTGACTTTTTACAAATGACATTGAAGAAAAAGAAAAGTCTTGCAATTGCATGTCAAACATTTTTAGGAAGAATATATCGAATTACAAGAGGCAAGAGTTGTTGCATCAATTCGTGAAGATCATGAGATTTCATGCCAACCAACTTCAAATTATCTATGTTGACCAAATTTCTAAAATTGGAAGATTAACCATTTGGAACCCTCAACCCTGCCAAAGATAGAAAAAATGGTTTCTTCTCCTACTTGGATAATGTATAACATGCAGGTGGTAAAAAAACTTGTTTTCCATGTACAGGAGAGGTTAATTTTCTCCTACTTGGATAATGTATCACATGCGGGTGGTAAAAAAGCTTGTTTTCCATGTACAGTAGAGGTTAGTTTTGTCCGCAAACCCATCTCTACTAAATTATTCTTTGCATTAACTCCATTTTTTGTCTTGTGAGAAATATTAAGCAATGTACCAACAATGCTCTTGCATATATTTTTCTCAATATGCATGACATGCAAGTTGTGTCTAACATGTAGAGATTTTCAGTACTCCAATTCCAAAAAAATTGACCTTTTTTTCCAACAGCATTCATCAGGTGTACAATTATTTTTTACTTTTTCTAGGGGAAGGTATCAAAATTAATTTTGTTGAGCTTATCCAAGATTTCATCTCTAGTTGATGGTATGAGAGACATTTCGAACTCTTGAAACCTATTGGAAGCTTTTTTTTTTCTTCCTTCTATATAGATGACTAGGAGGAAGAAATTTTCTTCGCCCTAAAAAACTCATTTTCATACCATGCTTCAAGCACTATGCAAAAGTGTTTTCATCGCAAACTAGACAAGCAAAATATCCCTCAACTTGATGACCATACAAGTTGCCATAAACAAAAGAAATCATATATCATCCATAGCAGCATTGCCTTAAAGTGAACTCTTCTTGACAATAAGCATCAAAGGCTGTAATACTTTATTCCCACAACTTTTTCAAATCTTTAATAAATGACTCCATGTATAACTTGATATTGTTGCCAGGTTTTTTCTGGATCCAAAAAACAGATGATTTTATATCATAAATTTCCACTTCATACACATCCAAAAAGAAAGATTATACAAAACTGTGATCACATGCCAACAACTATACTTAGTACTTTGCAAACTGTGTAGATTTATCCCATCCGCTGCAAGGCCTAGTCTCAAATTCTTATCATCTATTGCAAAGCTTAGCAACAACCGGCCAACTAACTTCCAAGCGGGAAAATCCAATAGGTGTTGCATTTGGCCCCTTACAACATTTCTCTCATTTGCATGCCATGTTAAATTCACAGTTGTTTCGACACTGTGAAATATTCTTCTGAAATATGGAATAAATAAAAAAACCATAAAACCTTAAATGAAATATTGGTAGCAGTTTTGTCTATATCAATTTTCCATCTAGATGCTCGACATAAAGGACAACTACCATATTGTGCATATTCCTTTCTAAACAAAATACGATTCTCAAGACAAGCATAAATCTTCTCATACTCCATGTCCAATGCACTCAAAGTCTTTTTAAAATTGTACATGGATGTTGGAAGAACATTATAAGGTGGTAGCATCTCGAATAACAACTTCAACAATGCATCAAAACTCTAGTAAGAAAATCCATATTTTGCCTTCAAGTTAAATAATTTCACCAAAGTCGGTAGCTAAGTAAGTTTTGTACAGCCTGGGTATAAAGGTTTCTCCCATTCTCCAACAAGCTAGCAAAGTTATTAGGAGAGGCGATACGATCATAATCAAAATTATCAAAGGCAGCATGAGTCATTTCTATGTTGTTAAATGCCACATCTTCCAACAAGCCACCATTGTCGCCTTCAAAAGATTCTACATCCACTCTCTCATATTGTGAAGATGTGCCAACATCATATTCACAATATTTACCATGCCAAATTCATCGCTGATAATTACTATCAAGCCAATTCCTATATATATATATGGCCTCGTATGTCTTTAATACTACGGAGAATCATATTTCCACACTTCATGCAAGAACACTGTAAAAATTACAATCACATGCATTTCTTATGCTAAAAGATAATAATTCATCCACTCCTTGGGCAAACTGTCGTGATCTTTTATTCGCAGTTATCCACGATTTATCCATTCCTCAATTAATATTTCAATCAATATGTCCTATTAATTCTAATATATATATATATATATATCAATTTTATCACTATTAAAACACAACATATAATATTAACAATGAACATACAAAATAATTACAATAATAAGGCTTCAATGCGCTATTATGTAAGCTTACTTGCTTGGATTTTACGACGTATAAGATTGGATTGATGAGTTCACTGTTTACAATGAGTTTGGGCTACGGGTCTAGAAGAAATTCACATAAAAAAGAAGAAGTATATGTCAACACTTCTAAACCTGCGAGAGGTTAATTGTGCAAAGTTACATTGAAATTGGATACAATGATATTGTAACACCCCGTACCAAGAAAATATAGTAAAATTTTCAAGTTTTACCAAGTTTGACCATGAGAGGCTCGGGGTTGACTTTTTGTGTGGGTATGTGATGGCTTTGACTAAGGTACCGTTGCATAGAGCTAGTCGATACGAGTTCGTAGACTAGTAGTACGCTCGATTCGGAGCTAAAACCGAGAAGTTATAGTTAAATTTGTGTGAAGGGCATTTTAGTAATTTGACAGGGACTGGGCTTAAAAGGACGAAATTTCCCTTGCTTTGGAAATTTCTGGAAAAGCCGGGGGAAATTTGCCCCGACAGCCCCCCCGATTTCCTTTTCTCTCCTCCTGTCACCATGCCCGTCGGATTTTCGCCGGAATTGGCCAGTTTTCAGCGCCGATCAGCTGCGCCACCGCCTGGGCTTGGAAGCCCACTTGCCCGGCCACCTTCCCCTGCCGGCGGCAGTCCGTGAAGTAGCTCAGATTACCGAAAATCGAGCTCAAACCGGTTAGTGGGAAATTTTGAGATTATCGGATTCCGGCGAGGCTAGGCTGCACCACCACCCGGAAAAGGTAGCCCGTGCCTCCTACGTCATTTTTCCGTCAATCCCTGCCCGTGGAAACCCCAGAATTCGCCGAAAAACGTGGAGGAACCGGCGGACCCGCGGCACCTCCGGTCGCTGGATTCCGGCTGTTTTCGGTGATGAAATCGGTCCGGTACCCCTCTTTTGGACCTCCCGAAGCTAATTCCGATGTCTGTTTATCTCGAAGCTCCCTCGTGTGGACGATGCGATTAAAGGATGCTCAGCTGCCACTTCCCGGCCACTTTCTGGCCACCACCGGCGGCGGTTGGACGAGGTAAGTTCTCGGTTGCAGTTTCAAACGGATGCTCAGCTTCGTTTCGATATATAATTCGGGTATTATAGATAAATATTGAGAATTATCCAGTTTCAAACGGTGTTATTAATAACAGATAAATAGGAATTGTAGACAATCGGTGATACAAATGTGTATATTTGTGTTTTGGTGGTTGCTGTGGAATGCTTTGACATGCCGAGAGTTTATTACAGGATGTGAGAGTGTGACTGAGTTTCTTGAGCATGGAAATGGTTACGGGGTATATTGTATAATTAGTTGTTATGAGTGAGAGTTGCGGGTTTGTCGGTTAAGGGTTGATTTGGTCGTGTGTGTGAGCTTGATTATATTGAATTAATTGCTGTTGACGGTTTGAGAGCCGATTTGGTTTTATGGAAATAATTGTGAATTTGTTTGGGTGATTTGAAATTCGGGAATAGTGAGAAATATTACGGAATATATTATATAGTTAAATCGTGTGTTAATCACTATGTGGATTCGGTTGTGTTGAATTGATTATGTTGTGGATTGATTATATTAAATTAATTGTGAAATGGGTGGGTGATTAATTACGTTGAACTGTTGTGTATGTGAGTTTTGGTTATGAATAAATGTATGGATTTGATTGTGTGGAAAAGAACTGCTTGGCTAGGAATTATGCCGTCAAACTACGGATCTTATTGTTTGTTAGGATGTTGGAAAAGCGATAATGGATTTAAGAGTGGCCAAATATGATAAATGAGATATATGTATAAAAAATTTCGAGTGTGATTGTCAGTAGCATGTTCCGGCATAAATATATTTTTGGAACTACAGGTAGCTTGATCCCTATTTAAATAGGGTATGTAGGCAGCTCGGTTTATTTTAGACTGAGTCCAGCTACAAAGAATTATACAGTTAATGTATTTTTTATTTGAGGGCTGAGTCATCCTCTGAGTTGTGATTACTGTGGGGAATGTGTGCTGGTAGAATGAATACTGTTTAGGAACGCTTTTCCTTACAGGTTGTAGACTATTTGCTTTTGGGGAGTGTTAGAAAAGAGCTGAAATGCTGCCGAAATTTCTAATAAAATTTTCGGTAGTAGAGAAAACCTTTCGGTCTGTTGGTTCTTTTTCGATTTGAAAAAGTGACTTATCGGACTTTAACAACTGCTTGTGGCTTAATTGAAACATTAAGTCACGCAGGCAGGATCTAGTAGGATTGGGTCCTGTAAGATATAGTTGATTGGTTAATTGTGCAAAGTAGGGGCGGGCGCGGTCAATTTCGATCAGTTTTCCGGTCAGTTTTTACAACGAAAAAATTAGTAGGTTTTGATACATAGAGTAACTGATCGAACCGAAAAAAACTCTAAAACCGGTTGAAAACTAAACCGGTTAAGGCGGTCTATTTCGGTTAGTTTGGGCTTGAAGTCATTGGCCGAAAATACAGGCCTAGCTCATTAGACCAAAAATAATATACTTAGTTCATTGGGCCAAAAATAACAGGCCCAGCTCATCGGACCAAAATTTTTAAGGCCCAATTGGTCAGCCTAGCCACATTATACTCAGGAAAACATGCATTAAATATGCACTAAGTAGATGCATTAAATATGCATTCACCTACTATTAACCTACAAGCCATAGTTTAAGTCTAAAGAGGAAAAAACATGCATTTAATATGCATTAAATAGATGCATTTACCTACCATTAACGTACAAGCCACGATTTAAATCTAAAGATGATTTTTTTTTTTATATATATACAAATACAACCAGATGCAAAATATGACGAAAACATACCTTTTGTGAACTAGAGTCGGCGAGAAAAAGAGGACTGCGAGTGCGAACAGCAGCGGGCTTGGAAGAGAGATTGCCGCTGATGCCGGTGAAAAAAAGAGAAAATGCCTCTCCTCACCGTGAAAAACTTCTCCTCACCGTGAACGACGATGGTGAAGAACTTTTCCTCAGCAGGCAAAGAAGAAGTCGAACACTCAGAGGCTTCAGGGTGAATTCGAAATGTTAGGGCCGGCTGCAATTATTTTGAGTTTCAATTTTGTTTAATTTATTTTTTAAAAAAATTAAGTTTGTAAAAAATTAAAATGAATGGTGGTGATTTAATCTAAAAATGAATGGTGGTGATATAAAAATTTCATCATTTTCGGTTGGTTCTATCAGTTTCGATTTTTTTGAAGAACCGATCACCGAACCGGCCTTCATCGGTTTTGCTTTAGTAAAACCGATCAAAACCATAATCAAGCTAATAACCGAACCCAACCTTCCAGTTCGATTCGATCGGTTTGCCGGTTCTGAGCGGTTTCTACCCACCCCTAGTGCAAAGTTACATATTGTGTCGCCTATTATCTAAACATAATAATTTATTGTAATCTTTTATTATAATTAATCGATAAGTGGGATTGGATGCGACAATTAGTTGGAAGTTATTAATATAGTTGGTAGGTCGACGAATTAATTGTTATTTAGTTTTAGTAAATTTAAGTTATATTTAAATTTACATGTATCAAACTTCCTAAATTAAATTCAAATTTATTTAAACAAATCATGAATAATATAGTTTATGAAATAGGCAATATTGAAAGAATAATTAGGTTAATTGTTATGCATTAAAATTGTTAAAAAGAATTTGAAAATATTTTAGTATGTTTTAATAATGTTAAGTAAATATAATCTATCAAAATATTCACATTAAAAAATTAATAAAAAATTAGATATAGGCAAACTTCAATGACATAGGCAGGACTTCAACTATATAAAGTGTTGCCAAACCCTTTGTTTTTTTTTTTTTAAATTTACAATTTAAATTAAAAAATAATTATGTTAAAATAAATGATTTTATAAATTTCAAATTAAAATTAAATACAATTAAAATAAGAAATTACGTATATTGGTAAAATAAAAGTTTAAAAAGAATACCATTAAAATTTGAAATTACGTATATCTATTATATTATTTCATTTTTTTAGTGGATTGAACACCTTAAAGACAATCATGATTAAAACGGGTAATTCATTCTTTTTCTGTACTTTAAAAAAGATATTGGCTGAACACTTAAAAGACAACAACAATTATATTATTTCATTTTTTTAGTGGATTGAACACTTAAAAAAAAATGCATCATAGATATAGAAGCTTAAAATCAATCATTGAAGTGCTTCGTACAAAATGTTTTTTTTTTTTTAATTTTTTTGCTGAAGCTACGAATGAGTTGTTTAACAGATTTGAATCGTATGAATAGATGGGAATTGAGAAGTAGTTAGTCGTTTTCAAATTCAGGGGTTTTGACAAGCACAAAAAGTTATTATTTTTATGCCTTATTTTATATTAGATTTTTGCTAGTTTTGAGTTAATTGTTTATGAAAAATATTAAATTTTTGTATTTTTTTATTTTTAGAGAAAGAATAACAAATGCTTGAAATTGTTGTATTTTCTGCGTAATCTTTACTGAATAAATCATATCTAGGGCTATACATGGCATTTTTGTGTGATTCCAGTTGCTAATAATTCATGATTCATTAAGGTTCAATTTTGTAAAGTTTCATTGCGATTGGATTAGCCAATTAGTACTAGTTTGATTTTGAAGATGAACACTTTTAGGAGATGCGACAAACTTACACTCTTTTGGAGAAATTGACATTTGAGTGCCTTTCTAGTGTTCATTTTGTTCGATCAAGATATGCCTGAAAAATGAAAACATAGACCTAACTTTTGCAACTGGAATATGTGAATTATGAGTTCCTTTGGTCATCCAAAATGGACTTGGAATCTACCTGACGAACATAGAAGATATAAAAGGAAGTGTTTTTGCCAACTAGGATGCCACCTATACATGGATGATTGGGGATTGCTACATAATCACTCTTCAGCTAGGTGTGTTTTTATTGCCACATCATATGCCGCTTGGAAAGTTCAGATTAGTCTAATAATATTAATTGTAATATTAATTGGAGAAGGAATTAGAGTTGTAAAGAGATTAAATTCCTAAAGAGATAATGATTACTTTCCTAATCTAATTTGAAGTGTGACATCATTTTGAAGGCACTAATGACCTATTTATCCCAATAGGGCCGGACATGCAAGAGATTATAGGAGATTTTATTTTATTTTATATGTTGTTTCCTAGTATCTTGGAAAAATAGACATATGGTGAGGTTTTAACTCTAGAATTTTTCCTAGCTCAACTAGCATTTTTTTTCCTATAGATACCCTACATCTTGAAGAGTTAAAAAATAAAGTCTCAAAACCAGGTCTTCTACAATATTTTTTAGATCTCTTTTAGATTATTTTAGGCACAACTCTTAGCAAGGAGATTTCGGCTACACAAGGACTCTAAAGCAAGGAGAATTTTGGCCAACACCTTTGGAGGAGTTCAACCTTAGTCTTGAGACATATTTGAAGAAGCAGTTGAAGGAAAAATAAGACAAGAAATTCGGCAGCCACAGATCTTGGATTTGTTTTCTTTTTTCTTCATCTTTTTGTTATTCATAATATGTTTTGTTTTGAGTCATTGATGGTTATTTCTAAGAACATGAATAGCTAAATTCTTATGAGGATTATAATATAGCCCTATTATGACTATTTAGTTTTTAATGCATGTTTTGTTTTAATTCATTTTGGGAGTTAATATTTTATTGTAGTTTTTAATGCTTTCATGAAAAATGTGAATAGATCTAAAATAGTATTGGCTTAAGAATAAGGGATATAATATGGAATGACAATGAAATACATGAGAATAGAAATATTGTATGCCTTAGTGATAGCTTTGACAATAGCTTATTGGATTTCCATGTCTTAGGGCTTAAATTTTGGTGTTTAAATTAGAAATTATTAAACATTTTGTGCTTGCTAAACTTGAATGCATTAAGGAATCAACTTATAGTTACTTTTGGTCAAAGGAAGGTTAACTCAATGAATTTGTCAAGCGTCAAGATAGTGGTGGTCATAATCTTTGTTCCATCAATAATTTTGAACCTTTGCTTTGTTACTTTTACTGCTTTAATTTGCTTTCTTATTTTATTATTGTTTTGTTACACAAAACCAACCAACTAATCAATCATTATTTTACTTTTCTAATTTTAATTGTCAATAGAATTTATTTTCTTCACTAGAAACATTATTTTTCGTAGGATCGATATTCGTTTTTTTAAAAAAAAAAAAAAAAAACTATTTTATTACTTATTGATTCATGCACTTGCGAGTAGTTCAATTTTCACCACAACAAATTTAGAAAAAAACATGGGTCAAAAGTTGGAACACTCTATTCACATGAATTTGGGCTAATTGCATGCACGTGAACTTAGGAAAAAAAAAAAGGCAATCTGTTTGCACATTAACCAAGGGATTTCCTACAGAACAACCTTCTCAAAGTTGTATGGGAAACAACCGGTAATATATACCTGCTAAACCGGTTAGGCAAAAAAAAACTTAAATAAAAATATTTCAAAATTGTTATAGCAAACAAAAGGAAATCTGGAAACTATACTAACTCATACTCAAAATTATTATAAAAAAATCACTTTTATGAAAAATAACATATAATCAATAACTCATACTCATTCACTTTTTCAAAAAAAAAAACTTAAATAAAAATATTTCAAAATTGTTATAACAAACAAAAAGAAATCTGGAAACTATACTAACTCATACTCAAAATTGTTATAAAAAAATCACTTTTATGAAAAATAACATATAATCAATAACTCATACTCATTCATTTTTTCAAAAAAAAAAACTTAAATAAAAATATTTCAAAATTGTTATAACAAACAAAAAGAAATCTGGAAACTATACTAACTCATACTCAAAATTGTTATAAAAAAATCACTTTTATGAAAATTAACATATAATCAATAACTCATACTCATTTATTTTTTCTAATAAACCAGTTAGGCAAAAAAAAAAAAGAAAAAAAAACTTAAATAAAAATATTTCAAAATTGTTATAACAAACAAAAAGAAATCTGGAAACTATACTAACTCATACTCAAAATTGTTATAAAAAAATCACTTTTATGAAAATTAACATATAATCAATAACTCATACTCATTTATTTTTTCTAATAAACCAGTTAGGCAAAAAAAAAAAAGAAAAAAAAACTTAAATAAAAATATTTCAAAATTGTTATAACAAAAAAAAA
>QANX01004791.1:9971-20367 GCA_003254975.1 Ochetophila trinervis
AAAAAAAAAAAGGGGGTGAATCTCTACAAAAAAAAATGGTTGTAGCTGTCTCTATTTTCTTTTGGTAGTGTGTGTGTAAAGTTAGAGTTATATGGACTACCTTATATATAACGAAATTAGTAGTTTAGCATAATGAAGAACATGTGAAATTATTATTAGCTAGCTTTCAAGACAAAAGTTTCTGGCCGGCCTAACACTATATGGCTTGAAAATTTGTTATGATTTTTTAAGCTTGCAGGTCGATATATTGTTGTCTCCAGATTGATAAGAAAATTCTCGATCCATGTTTACTAATTTAAGTATAAATAATTCAATGTATGACCATATATATGTTAAACATATCAGTCCGAAAAACTACTTCTAGCTAGAACTTGTGTTCCAATCCTTTGACTCTAGTCAATGAATGTGTTAGACCAGCTATAATCAAGTATATAAAATAGAAGAGTGAGAAATTGTACATGATTGGTCAGCCAAAAAAAAGTTCATACATCATTAACTGATAAAGAGAAGTATATATTATTCTAAAACTGGTTAATAATAGCACTATATATTTGAAAATACAATTCAGGTTCCACAAACAAAATATTTCATTATTCGGTTCTAATTTGTTTTGCTTATGCCTTTGTCAGATTACCTTTTAATACGTATATGTATATACATATATATATATATATATAATTTATTAAGTTTTAAATATCAATAAGGTGACAAAAGAACTTATTATTAATTTTTAATTTTTTTTATCTATTAAATTAATTGTGTAATAGTCTCCAAAGAACAGTAGTAACTTTGAGGGTTAATAAATATTAAACACAGCTATATGAAATAATGTTAAAGATAAGGGATAAGGAATTTTGAATACAAACATACTTCAAGTACAATATGACCCTTTCACCACTTGAGTTTTTCCAAATAGGGACTAAAATGCATGAGATTTGAGTATCTTGAAATTGAAGAAAATAGATCAATTCACAATCAACTTTTCTATTTTCTCCAAGTAAGACTTTTTCGAAGGAAAAAATATTAATGGAATCTCACAACTTTCATCTGAATCAGAACATATCAAAATGTTTCCAAAACCCAATAAAAAAATGCCCAAGCAAAGAATAAGAGAACTAGAAAGACAATCCAGTTAAAAAGCATAATAAAACAGAATATAAAGTGAATTGGCCAACTTTATAAAGACATAAAGTGAAATAGAAGAAGCGTAAAAAATAAATAGAAAGCATCATAAAATATGCAAATTCCAGCAAAGAAGAATTGTACTATATAATTGTATTCTGTAAAAATTTACAGTTTTAGTTACAACAACACCTTTGTTGGGTTTAACCAACACAAAGTTGGTTTTTCGCTATAATCTCTCACCTTCTCAATAGAGTCTGAGACTTGAAGAACACTAAATCAGAAGGACGACAAACAACAACATCATCAGTACAAAAGTGATAAAGGAAAAATAGGCTTTTTTTCCTTAATAAAAGAAAAAATTCTCACAAATCTTCCTAACTTGTGATTGAGACAGAAGACCTTAACAGGGTCATATTTATCCCCCTTATTTGTGTTCCTATCAACTTCGAAATCAAACACCAAGCAATTGTGAGTAGAAGAGCAACAATCCGACCTCCAACGAGTCCAGCAAGTCCGATCAGAAACAGAATTGGATAACCCAAATTCCCTCTTTTACATTTTCCTTCTTTTACATCAACCATTGAAACTTGCTTGCCACCCCGTGATTGTTCTTCAAAACCAGAACTTCCACCATCAACTTCTTTTTTCTCCTCTTCTTCCTTCTTTCGCTCCACATGAGTTGGTGTCAAAAATACCACTCTGTTTTTGTTTTGGTTTTCGCTTTCTTGTCCTTGTTGATTCCCATGGTGTTGCTCTTTCTCCTCTTCGGATTTCCCCAATTTTTCATCTTCATTGCTGGACTCCTGCTGATCATGATCATGCCCTTTACCCCTTTTCGATTTGCTTGAACCACGCAACCTCCTTGGAACTAAGAGCTTGATCTTCGCTTTTAGCTTAGATCTCTTGCTAGTATGCTTGCTCTTTTCTACCGAAACTTCACTCTCCTCCACGGCCTTTGTCTTCTCGTCCATATCCGAACTCCCCAATTTCATATGACGGCTCGGGAAGTGAAGCTCAGGAACTGTACTAGATATTTCTTCATGTTTTTCAACGATGGGTTCGAATATCTCAATTTCTTCCATAGAAGAAGAACTTGATTCAAACCCATCAAAAGATTCTGTGACCAGTGCCTTGGGATTATCACCCTCGTCGAAATCCTTCTGAACCAACGACTTGTTATTGAACCAAGAAAAGGTTAAAACCCATTGGATCATAGATTTCAACGTTACCTTGGCGTTCGAACACGGTTTAAAGAAGCAAACCAATCGTTTGCCGACACATTCGAGAAACAGAAGCACAAAAGCAGACAATGTGATTCCAAAAGCGAGTTGCTTGGTGCTCAAAGCCAAAACCACCATTAAAAGCACTTTAAACGCCGCTAAGAAAACAGTCCTGGAATCGCCGCCGACAGATTCATCGTCATCAACGTCATACGCACCGACGAAAACCCGACTCTGCTTCTCGGATTTACCCACAAACCAAGACCCACTTCGCTCAACACCATGGCTCGCTTCTTCTTCCTCGGTCGGACGGAAATTGGATCCGAACCGAACACGATCCCTAGAATTCTCCGAAGCGAGACGCGAACCGGCAGTGATCTCATCGATCAAACGGATATCGACGGAGTCCAAATCGGAGCCGCTCTTCTTCTTCTTCTTCTTGGAGGATTTTCTCATACGCTCCCGGTTCTTAACGAAAAGGTCTACGAGAGAGGTTGGAAAGCCGGTTTCCACAACGAGGGAGTTACCGCGTTTAGGGGAATGAAGATCGGAGACAATCCGAGAAAATCGGTTGACACTGGTCTTCTTCCATGGAAGAAGCGGCATAGCTTACTGCGAATTGAGAATTCGGGTTGACCCACAACCCAGAGGAAGAAGAATTTCTCTGCGAAGGATTTTCTTCTTTCTGCGAATGAAAATTTTACATGGTGTTTGAGAGCAGTGGGTCTGGGATTCTTATGTGGGGGTGGTGGGGTTGGGGATTTGGAAACAGAACAAAAAAGAATACAAAAAAAATAAACAAAAAAACAAAAGAAAATCGAAAACAAAAAAGAGAACGAAAAGAAAAGAAGAAAAAAGAAAGAAAACAAAAAAGAAAAATAAAGTTTTGGGAGAGAGAAAGTGTGAGCGAGTTAATGGGGGAAGTGGGCAAGTGAGAGGAAATTGATGGTGGACGCGTGTGTTTGGGAGTGGTTGACGGGAACAAAGCGTGTTAGCCGTTTATCTATTTATTGTTTTTCTCATGCTACAAATCATTAATCTCCTTCCTACTTTCTAGCTCATAACGAAATTATTTTTTCTGAATTTTCTGTCCCATTTTGTGCTAATTTTAGGACTCAGGTTTAGTTTTGATAATTTTTTTAATATAACAAATTATTATTTTTTTCTTGTTTTTTTTAACGAGAAATATCTTATGTAACAAATATATTGAAACTCTATTAAATATATATATATATACACACCTTTCCGAAAAGTAACGCCACATTCTAATGTACTTGTTACGTATTTTCACGCAAATTCAATTTAGATTCTCTAAAAAAAAAAATTCTCAATTCGGTTTTTTATTAGTTTAAAATTTGACTCGGTCGTTCAATTAAGACAAAATTTTCAAATTGGTAACGGAATCTTAACGCACGCTCACTACCACTATCTTCCTAAAGGCAAATATTAACATACATATGTTTATTTATATTATGTATATTATGTATGTATATGTATGATATATTGATATGTTTATTTATATTGCAGCAAAAAAAAAAAAAAAAGATAAGTTTATTTATAAATAAATATTTTATAAAGTACATATTTTATTTATCTTTTTTTATACTAATGGCGGGTGGATTTAAGATTTCATTACCAAATTAAAATTTTCATTAAATTAAATCAAATTTATAAATAAAAGGCTTTGAAAATAAATTAAATTTAGCTGACTTTAATTGATTTCCAGTAAAACTTTTTTTTTATTACAAATTGCAAAACTTTTATATTATTTTACTACTGAATCAAACTTACCAGTACAATTTTATGTAGAATTTGAAAATATCCATGCCTACTAAATTAAAACTGTAATGTATATGTGATTAACAACTATTTTGTTTGGATAATCTGTTAAGGATTTGCATGTAATATATTTTTCTTCAAACCTCTTCCTTAAAAAATAAATAATAACTAAAGTCTTATGAATTTATTTTTACAAAAAATTTCTACAAGTATAAAATTTATTAACTAAATTTTTACTATCTAATAATATAACAGTTTATTAATAATTAATTAATTAATGATGCTCAATTTATAAAAAAAAATTAATAAAATAATATCAAAACATTAAATATAAAAATTATTTAATTAATAAATTTGATAAGTCTTAAATTATCCTTTGGGACAGAAAAGGAACATAGCACAAAACATTGTGTCCTAACTAAAAAGATCTGTGCTCATCTTCTCAATGTATATGTCGGGTTAAAATGCTCGGTAGTGTTTTTTTTTTTGGTAATAAAATGCTTGGTAGTGTTAAACCTAGTAGAGAGTTAAAAAAATATATATTAATACTAGGACAGTTTATTAATAATTAATAATGCTCAATTTATAGAAAATAAATTTAATAAATAATATTAAACCATTAAATATAAAAAATTAGTTCATTAATAAATTTGATGAGTCTTAAATTATCCTTCAAGAGAAAAAGAACATAGTACAAAAACATTGTGTCCTAACTAAAAAGATTTGTGCTCGTCTTTTTATCCTATATTTCGGATTAAAATCATCTCCGAAGTGCTTGATAGTGTTGAAACTAGTAACGCATGTGCAATTATGAAAGTGATTTTTTTCTACTCATAAAAAAAATAAAAATAAAAAGTTATTTTTACCATCAAAGCTGGTAGTTTAGAAGTAGAAAATCGGTTCAACTTTTACAATGTTGCAGGTCTGAAAGTTGATTTTTAAGTTTTGGTATGTTTCACTATTATTTTGGATGGTTTCATGTCATAATATCGTGTGATGCTGCAGAGCATATAGCATAATGTCTAAGATACTACAAAGAAGAAAATTGATTGTTTCTCTAGCTGTTATACCCATGAAAAGTAGCTTATCTTTATTATAGCTTAAGAGATATTCCATGAAAAGAAAAATTATATAGTTTGGGTTATTATCAAAACTTTATGTGATTTTTCACGTGACCAAATAAAAGCAATATATAGCTACATTGTTAATAAAGTTTAGACGGTTGCGATGTCAGAATTTGTGTAAAGAAACTCTAATATGATATCATTCATTGAGGTGTACCAAATAAAAATGGTATGTTGAACATATATCAGCAAAAATATCCAAACTAACCAAAATATCCAAAATATTCTACCGGTTAATTTTCAATATGAAATGCACGTTAAATAGAATAAGTTGTGCATGTGATAGATATTTATCAGTAACATATGATGTAGTTTAGATACTAATTTAGTAATTAATTTTAAATTTATTTAAAATAAACAAATAAAATATTAAATATAAGATAATAAAATAAAAAGTTAACTTTATATAAAATAAATTATATATGTTTCATTTTATAATATATTATAATAGAAATATTATAACATATGTAATATAATATTTATACTCTGTTTCTTTATTTTTTTTTCTTCCTAAATAACCACAGCCGCACATCTCAAAAAGAAAAACTTAAAAAAAAAAAAAACAAATAAAGGTAGGATCAGCTGACGATTAAGAGGTATAAAACAAATATCAGACACAGTTGCAGCAAAGCAACATTCAATTTTTCTTAATTTTAACTTAACTAATTTAATGTAGTATAATTAAAAATAAAAAATTAATTTTGGAACTATTTATTATACACGTGACTTCTAAGTTAATAGAATTTGTCAAATTTAATTAAATTGAACAAATATACAAATTTTTTTAAATTACAGAATACCAATTGCATAAATTAATTGTACCATATATAAACAAATTTAATTTTAAAAAATATTTAAATGCATTTAAACCTTTAATTAATAGCAAAAAATTTATGATAACTATTTAACCAGCTTTCTATAAATTTAGATTCAAAATACCTAATGGGAAAGTCATTATTTTTTAAATAATGATCCAACTACACTTACCTGACTTCCATAATTTATTTGTAAAATATGGTTATCTAAAATAAAAAATGTTGTCGGACAATGTCTTTAGAGCAATTACAATGCACATTTTAAAAATATTAATTTTTCTATTTTAAAAATTCATTTTTATTTTTTATAACTCCAACAAATTATTTATAAAAAAAATTAAAATAGAAAATGAAATTTGACTCTCTATATTTGAAGAGCCAAACTCACTCTCTATTCAAAATTTTAAAGCATGTATTTATTGTTCTATATTTTTTAATACACAATTATAATTATATTTAACATAAAAAAAATATAAAAAAAAATTATTTATTTGTTGGAAATGAAAAAAAATGGTGATTAAAAATGTCATAGCAGTTGAATAAAAAATCTAAATATTTATCTTATAAAATCTTCTAAAATATTTTTTATTTTAAAAAATTATATTTTTTAAAATAAAGACCATCATCATCGGAGATGCTATTAATTTGATTTATAACTACATATGAGTTAGGCTTCCTCGTTAAGAAAATAATGTTAGGATTTGCGGAGCCACATTGTGGCCTAAAATTCTGAAAATATCTCAAACGAATTTGTCAACTGCCGAGAAAATATTAACATATTAAATAAATAAACAATATTTTAGAAAATTTTCCTTTAATGAAATTGTGTAAAGTCTCCGCCAACGTGACAAAAAAAAATATTATTAAAATAATTTTCTATTTCTTAAAGTCTTGTAGATATACTGACTCAATACTTTATTTAATTATCAATTTTTATTATTGGTCCACTATCTCTCTCTTCTGGTTCTGTTTTTTTTTGCCCCTTTCAATTGAATTCGAGCCGATCCTCCATCAAAATATCTGCTTCTCCATTGATTGAGCCAGAGAGGGAGAGGAATTACAGAGAAGAGATCCTTCATCAAATCTATGCTCCTCCAACTCTATTCCTATGCTATATCCTTCATCAACTCTATGCTCCTCCACCTCTATTCCTATGCTATGCCTATCTTTTGTCTGCAAATTGGTCTTTCCCTTTTCTTTGATTCTTTTTCTTTTATATGTCTGATCCAACTCCATTCCTTTTCTTTTTTGCTTGGTCGTTAACTTAGGGTTTTATTTATTTATTTATTTATTTATTTATTTATTTATTGCGATACAGTGATATTCCTTTATTTGCACTTCCATCCCCATTGAAACCAACAAGTATAACATTTACTTCAAGCAGACCTTTGAATGGAACCTTCACAAATATTGAAAATCTACATACAACTTATTCAGCTTCAATCTAAACTAATGCAACTTTTTTCCGATTGAAATCAATTTAATCTCAATAATTCACTTGAATTTCTTCAAAAATGTGAAAAAGTTCATAAAGATTGCGTGAAAATTCCAGAAAACAAAAAATAAATATAATAAAAGAAAAGAAAAAATAATCTACTTGGAATGTTACACATCAATACATTATAAATATGTTATATTTTAAATAGAATTATTGAAGACTAATTTTAAAAATTCATTCTCTATTAAATAAATTTTTACTTTATAAACATCAAAAATTTCTATTTTCAATAACACATAGACTCCAATGAAAAAATATCAAAGATGCTCTGAGACTATTGGCCTCTGCCCTTGGAATTTTTTTTTTTAAATATTTTAGGTAATTTTTTTTAATTGACTTTTCTTATAAAATTAAAATTATGCTAGAGATAACAAAAAAATATTCTAAAATGTTTATATGAAGTGTTATTATTTTATTGACTTAAATTTAATTACACTTACAGATCTTTTTAAAATTCTACTTATCTATATACTATATTTAGGTTATATTAAAAATTCAACTAATAAAATAAAAATACGTCAACTTGTCACATTATCTTAGTACACTTGTTATTTTAACACCATTATATTACCCTCTCTTTTTTTTTTTTTTTTTTTGTATTTCCCAAATTAACTAATTAATTTTAAGATATTACTTTAAAGATTTTGTATCTTTATAATCTCTTAACTACCTAAACAATATATATATATATATATATATATATTTCATCCCCTATTATGACTATACATCTACAATAAAGTGACAATAAGCAAATCAAAATGGTTTTTCTCCTAGTTCTTGGAACATTTTGGTTTAATAAATTTACCTTTTGATTTTCAATTGCTTCTATATAAGAACCATATAAGTTGATTTTAATGCTTTTGATTTATTAATATTTATTATTTATAACTATAATTAGTTTTTCTTAATTAACGTCTTGTTTTATTTTATAATTCACAAATCCATAGGATAGATTCAATTATAGATAGTTTTGGAGATTTTTATTATTTTATTTTTATGGATGATAACTTTTGTAATTAAAATGAATGAAAAGCTTTATTATTATTTTTTAAATTTGATCTAAAATGACAAATATTAATTTCAACTAGAGCCTCTAAAATTTAGTTTAAATCAAATTTAACATTGTAGATAATACATCTGTAATCTCTGTTAGCAAACAAATATCATTATACATTTGATCTAAAATATATATATTTATTAATAGTTAAATAATTATATAATAGTAATTATATATGCTAATATAAACTAAAAATGTACATTATCAGAAAATATCTAAATTTAATTTAAGATAAACTTTAAAAGTTGGAGGTGAAATTAATTTTATTTTTAATTATTTTTTTTTAATCCTTGACCACTTTCCATTGAGATCGTGGCTCGCCACTGGTTTCTCAACCAATTGGCTAAAAACAGCCACAAAGTTGCATACATGTATCCGACCTCTTTTATTCAACCATAAAAAGAAAAGGTATCCGACCTCTCTTTTGGACATTGTTGTCCAAAAAATAAAATGTATCCGACCTTTTTCTTTTTATTTTTTATCCACTTTTTCTGATCCGGATGTACACCAAAATAAAATTTTCTTTTTTTTGGTAAACACACTAAAATAAATTAAAAATGTTATAATACGTCTACATATTATTAATAAGCTTTTATAGAAACCTATAGTTTTTTGTTGGTCTGATTATAGAAACCTATAAGCTGGTTCAAACTCAGCTTCTATTTCTAAAACTATACAACGCTTAACGTTTAGTACTGAGTTTTGAAGGATACATTGCACCATTATATTATACAATAATAAAAAAATAAAATCAAAACTCAGTTAATTAAAATACAAATATTGAGCATGAATCGGTGTAATTAGTTGGGTACTTCTTTATAAGAAAATATATATTCTATAATAGAAAATACACATAAAATTGTATGTTCTTAAAATATATTTATATATACACATATAAACAAATTGCAAAAAAAAAATACTTACACATGACACTTAAACTATTAATAATGTCCTGTTTATAAAGTTTAACATGTAATATAGGAAAAAAGGGCTGAAAACAAATAAACATACTAATCTTAATCTAAAAATTAATGATTCGAATAAAATGAAAGCAAATGTTAAAAAAAAATGGAAGGAAATTCTCTTAATAATCGTTCCCACTGACAATTGTTGAGCTCTAAGACCTAAATCAAAGTGACCCACGTCGACTTATTTGAAATTAATTTAATTTGTCAATTAGTGTGAATTATTTTTTGGTTGGATTGTCAATGTGAATTTATGAAATAGCTATTGAAACTTCCACAAGCCTACTTGAAAGATATAAGTTTTCTGCTATATATGATATCGACCTTTATAAAACTATTAATTCGTGTTATTAACTTTTAGCGGGTGCGAAAACATGAATGCCACACGGACTTTTGAAGCTCCAATTAAGTGTTATATCATATATGTATCAACTGGCAACTGCCACCTAACTTATGTCTCAAACAACAATAATATATATGCTACGCGTTACCGAGTATGACTCTAATGTATGAAAAGGGCCCTTTGAGAAAGAAAATTTTATACGAACATTGATGATGTAGTTTCATCTCATAAGCCACTCTTCATATTTTTTTTCTTTTTTTAATTTATCTACAAATATTGTGAGCATAATTATTTTTAATCTCATTTAAATTACGGTTAAGTCTAACTAAAAAAAGCTCTTTCAGCAATGTGTTCTTCATATGTTTTATTTATCATTGTGCAAAGTTGTACAAAATTATAAACTTATATTGTATTTGATGATTTTTTTAAATAACACAGATAATATGACGTAATCATTACTTATAACAATT